>JAEANM010000715.1:0-32866 GCA_017656035.1 Myanophis thanlyinensis
TTTTTATGTTTTATATGTATGTATGTATGTTTTGTTTCTGTCTGTTTTATGTGTTTGGAAAAAAAATAAACAAATTAAAAAAAAAAGAAAGAAAAAGATTTGGAGCCTACTTGATTTTAAAGGCTGTCTTTAATCACACCAGAAATACTTAATAAAATCAGATGCATGAAATCTATCGGAAAAAGGATTGGCAATTTAGGAACAGAAAAAGAGCTGCTTTGATGAGGATACTAATCTCGGAGTTCTGATTTGCTTGGATTCATTAGTCAGAAACTTGACAAGGACATTAAAAAATATAATTTTCTAAATGTGGTTACTTAACTCAGTAGAATTAAGCTTCTTATAACTTCTGCCTTTTAAATTATTTTATTCATACAGGTAGTTATCAACTTACAGCCATTCATTTAAACACCTTTTGAGGTTAACAACAGTGCTGAAAAATGACTTACAACCAGTCCTCGCAACCTATATGACTGTTGCAGTTTCCCAGGGTTGTGTGATTACTATTTGTGACCTTCCTAGGGAACTCCTACCAACAAAAGTCAAAGGAGGAAGACAGATTTGCTTGGTAACCTTTAAGTTCACTTAACAGTACAACAAAAGATCGTAAAATCAGGTGTGACTCAAGGACCGTATCACTTAACATGGAAATTCCAGTCTTAATTGTGGTTGTTAACTGAAGGACCACCTGCATTAAAATGTTCTATTGCTACCTATTTTGTCTACTTTGATCAAATCTAATTTTGGAAAGTCCAATGGTTTGAAAAAGGGACATTGTTCTAGATTTGATTTTAAGACTGTAACCATTCATTGAGCGTATTTTTTTTAACCTTCAAGTTTTGGCAAGAGTGTTTTGTTAAAGTTATAATTTTTACCGAAGAAATTATGTCATCCTGCATCAAATCCTGTAAATGTATAAAAATGCTGGCTTGGATTTATGAGGTTGGAGGAGAGAAGAAAGCCAATGGATCAGAAAAGGATCTGTCTTTTGTAAGTGAAGCCCTGACTCAAACCACGCTCCTCTGTAAGCAGAAGGCATTTATTGGCAGACCAGCAATAGACCAAGCATTCCACATCTTACAACTATTCATTTGTTGACCATTCCAAGTTACAACAGCACTGAAAAAAGCGACTTATGACTGTTTTTCACACTTAACAACCGTTTTTGCAGTATCTCCATGGTCATGTGATCAAAATTTGGACCCTTGGCAATTGACTCACATTTATGACGGTTGCAGTGTCCAGGGGCCATCTTAATCCCCTTTTGTGACCTTCTGACAAGGAAAGTCAATAGAGAAGCCAGATTCACTTACTAATCATTTTACCAACTTAACAACTGAAGTGAGTCATTTAACAAGTGTGTCAAGAAAGGTTGTAAGATGGCGCAAAGTATCGACTTAGCAAATGTCCTCCTTAGCAATGGAAATTTTGGGTTAAATTGTGGTTGTAAGTCAAGGACTATTTGCACTAAAGCCTGGGTGGATATATAGCACTTTTTTTTTAACCTAAGTCCAGTGAGGCTCTCTTGTTCACTGACCATGTAATACAGCTGAGGAAAAACAAATCCAAGGACAAGGGAGACCAAATGAACAGGCCTAGCAACATGCATGTTGCAACATTTGGTTGAAGATTCATTTCTTGTTAAACATTTTAGTAAATTTACCTTAAGAAATGAGAACAAATCTTCTGAAGGCAAAAATATGTTCTTGACTCCAAGTAGATTCTCAGTGCAGCCCGTACTACATTTTGGAATGTTCTCAAGAATTGGTTGGTTTGAATTCGAACTAGTTGATTCTTTGATGCATGCATTCTGTTGTACGCCATTCAACTCTGTTCTGTTCCCTGCACAGAAGAGTTTTGTACCTTAATATTGAGCGCAGCAAAAGACCATCAATTTACTTAAATTCCAGGCAGACTGGTATATCTGACCTCATTTAACTATGGCAATATAAGTAAGTCAGAGCTAAATAAAAGATGCATCGTTCTTTATGTCAGAAAGTGAATGTCCTCCAGTGTGGACCTCTTGATTTTTGAAAATTTTCTGGGGACACATCTTGAAGGAACTACTTCAAAGTAACTGGAGGGGGCTGGATGGTTTGCAGGCTTTATGGAATGCCTACGAATAAAGTTCTATCTCTACTACCACATTACTACTAGATCTGTAATCTCATAGTCAGGTACATTCAACTAACCAACCAACCCACACAAGGAATAATCTAGCCCTCAGATTCATTGCTGTCAGTAACACTGTCTAGAATTCTACTCTTCCAGTTTGGTTATATATCAGTAATTCCATCCCATATTCACACTCACATTTCTGAAAACCTCATTCTATTCCCTGATCTTTGCTTTTTCTCTTCTCACAATCTGTTTAGAGGCCAACACAGTAACTTGTGTCTTATATATAGCAATAGCACTTAGACTTATATACCGCTTTACAAGCATTTTACAGCCCTCTCTAAGCGGTTTTCAGTCATCTTATTTCCCCCAACATTCTGGGTCATCATTTTATTGACTACAGAAAGACAGAAGGTTGAGTCAACCTTGAGTGGGTGAGGATCAAACTCCTGACAGTCGGCAGAATTAGCTTGCAATACTGAATTCTAACCACTGTGACTCCACTTTGTATTGGAATTTTATACTATAAACATGTTTAAACATAAAAGCCTAAACCAGGTGCATTCATCCCATGGCCTGAGGGCCACATGCGGTCCCTGGACAGCTAGTATTGTCCCCCACAAAATCATAAACTTTTAACATTATTATGAATGATTTATTTACATTAACTATGGTACATATTTCATATGCAGCCCAAGACAATTCATCTTAATCCTTAATCTGGCCCAGGCAAAGCAAAAGGCTTATTTAAGTTTCATTCAGTTTTAAATGAGTTGTAATTATGATAGACTATCATACCTTTCTCTTTCAAGTAACCACCACCGCTCTGGACCCAAAACTGTAAGTATAGAATACTCTGCCTGATGTCACAGTTGTTCACTGTTAACAAGGCAGCAAAGTCTCTGATATCGGTTCTTAAATTCTCGGCCAAACACAAAACTTGGAGATAGCTAGCCACATTTATCTAAATATAAACAGATGAAAAGATTGACAATACTTGCCTTTAGTAATCCATAGCAAAGAATGTTCTGTCGCAAGACTACAAATTAAATTTATTTGCTAGTGTTGTTACAAAATAGGTAGTAAGCCGATGCTAGATGTTCATTTCCACATTTCTATAATTAACAATCTTGTTACACGATGCATTGTTTTTAAAATCCTTATTGTGCAATAGATAGCATATACTGTGCATTATCATGAGAACTGGAACATTTATGATACGTAGAGTGCTGAACATTACAATGCAGATAAATAAAAGCTAGTTTCATACCACAAAAGCTGGCTTCCATCTGGAAAACCAACCCAAAAAGACTTTTAAAGAAGAGGAGTATTAGGGTTTTTTTTTGGGGGGGGGGTGTCTTGAAGGCCACACAAGTGACCAGTAAGTTGAGGGCCACCTATAAATGTCTTCTGTAATGTAATGTCTGCCTTTGTTTTATATCTGTAGTATTAGATCATTATGCAATTCTGTAATACCAACTTTAAAAACAAACCCTAGTAGTGTGGAAAACTGGAAGATAGAGCTCTCTATTCCAAAAATGGAGGAACTCAGAGGAAAATACAACAAAAAATATGAAAGAATATGACGTGAGAAAGCCAATGCATGGTAAAGAGAAAAAATGAGAGAAATCTTGTGGGGAAAATATAATTGCTACCAATCATATAAAGATGGGAAGAGTCTTATGGGGTGTGGCATAGGATCTGATAACTACACCTTTGACTTTCCTATTTTAAAGCTATTATTCTACCCTACTGTGGAGAATTTAAATTTCTGAAGAGGGGTATGCCTTAAGTAATATAGAAATACTCATATACAGATAGTCCTCAACTGATAACTATTCGTTTAGTAACCAATTGAAGTTACAATGGTGCAGAAAATGACTTATGACCATTTCTTACATCTACACAACTGTTGCAGCTAGCCTGTGGTCATGTGACCAAAATTCAGACGCTTGGCAACTGGCGTGTATTTATGACGGTTGTAGTGTTCCCGGTCATGTGGTCATCTTTTGTGACCTTCCAGATTCACTTAACAATCAAGTTAGTAACAGAAAACTAAACTGATTCATTTAACAATTGTGGCAAGAAGGGTTATAAAATGGGGCAAAACTCATTAACAACTGTCTTGCTTAGCAATGGAAATGTTGGGCTCAATTGTGGTCATAAATTGAGGACTATCTGTGAAAATAATCTATAATGTCATTCTGCACATAAATTGAGTGGATGACATTTTCTGGGTAATGTCATAAAATGGTTGCAATTAAATTGTAATTAGAGTTTTAACTGATACAGGTTTATCGTACTAAGAAACTATAATCAACATTTTTGGAATTCTAGAATTGAAAAACTTACCAAAGAAGGTACTTTGAAAGTGATTTGCTCAAAGCTGCCATCAAATGTTTCACTGAACAATGGATCTACACAAAAGATTCATAATAAGGGCATTTACCAATTTGTCATACAGAATTATTTTTCTTTTTCTAATACAGATAGGAAAATATTTGAAAGCCGGTATTAAAATACCTCCTTTACAGTGGTTATGGAGAAATATTCAGCATGTTTGAGAGCACTGAACTTATTAGAAGCATTAATACTGATATTATTATTAATATAAAGTTATTGGTTATAAAAAAGTGCAAAAAGGTAACACAATTCAATGTCAGTTATTACTATTGTAATAAGAATACAGGCACCCAATAAATGGAAAAGATTCACTGCCATAACTGGTTAATAACATAATAGCCATTTTTCTGAAATTATATAAATTCTCCTGCTCGAGCAGGGGGTTGAACTAAATGACCTCCAAAGCCCCTTCCAACTCTTATTCTATGTCAAATGAGCCATGATCTTGACCAGCTCAAGGTTGACTCAGCCTTCCATCCTTCCAAGGTCGGTAAAATGAGGACCCAGATTGTAGGGGGAAATATGCTGACTGTTCTGATCTTACTCCCCCAAACATGACCAACCCTTAGAAGTGAAATGCCTTTATTAGGAGTGCCAGCAGCCCCAGCAAAAAAGTTTCTCTTTCAAACGCAGGCTAACAAGTCCTGCCAGCTGGAAGATGAATAATTGTCTGCCGCATCTATTCATCCCCTGCTTTTTATCTCCAGAGTGGGGCCTCGCTAGCAATGGTGGCTCTTCCTTCCCCAGGATTGCCCGATGGCTTTCCACTGCTCTCCCATTCTCTACAGCCACGCATCAGGCCCTAGACCCAGCTGTTCCTCCTCTTCTTCATCACACACCTCCAGACTTGCGGGCTGTTGACTCTCCATCTGAGCCTTGGTGGTACAATGGTTAGAGTTCAATACTGCAGGCTACTTCTGCTGCCTGCTGGCTGCCTGCAGTTTGGCAGTTCAAATCCCACCAGGTTCAAAGTTGACTCAGCCATCCATCCTCCCAAGATGAGTAAAATGAAGACCCAAACTGTTGGGGGCAATATGCTGACTCTGTAAACTGCTTAGAGAGGGCTGGAAAGCACCATAAAACGGTATATAAGTCTAAGTGCTATTGCTATTGCTATCTGAGGGCTGACGGATGGCCCAGGCCCCATCTCTCTCTCTCTCTCTCTCTCTCTCTCTCTGCCAGCTCTATTCCCTCTTCCCCTTCGGAGCTCTCAGGTTGCCTTGCTGCTGACCCCGACTCCCACGCCTCCTCCTCCTCCCCTTTGGCTGCTGGAGGAACCAGAAGCTGACAGCCCATAACAAGGACTCTGTAAACTGCTTAGAGAGGGTTGCGGTGACATAGATAAATCTCCAGATGACCTTAATGACTTGCTAAAAGAAAGCAAACAACCAGTTGTCTGCAAGCAGTACAAATCCTTCTATCCCCCACCATTCAGTCAGAGCTGAAGATGACATCTCTCTTGGATGAGAAGCAAAATGTCTTAAAAGAAAAACCAGAAAGTCCAGGTGCCTCTTGAAAAAAAAAAAAAACACCTTTGGGACACCTAGAACTTCCAACCTCCTGCCAGGCTGCCCATTGACTTTGCTTATTGAAAACCAGCAGGATGTCGCAAGGAAGTCCTTACTAAATTACCTGGAATCTCTGCTTAATGTTGGCAACATGGATTGCCAGGATTGGCATTGCTAAGGGACTCTTTATGACATTGCTTAGTGACCCAAATCCCAGCCCCCAATTAACATCATTAAGCAATGACTACATCAATATTCACAAGAAGGAAATAGCGGTAGCAATAAGACTTGTATACTCCTTCATAGTGCTTTTACAGTCCTCGCTAAGTAGTTGGCAGAGTTGGCATATTGCCCCCAGCAATCTAGGTCCTCATTTTTCTGACCTTGGACAGGACAGAAGGCTAAGTCAGCCTTGAGCTGGTCAAGATCAAACTCCTGACCATGAGCAGTGAGATAGCTTGCAATATTGCATTCTAACCACTGCGCCACCAAGGTCATAAAACCCCCATTTTCTCCCCAAGGAAATACATTAAAGTTTTTGCTCATTTTGCTAAAGAGATCAATAAAAATTGATTTTAAACTATCGTTTAGGGGACTCTACAAGAACATTCATGGTGTAGAGGAGGAAATCAGTTTGCTGATAAAGTTAAAATGGATTAGAAAATATTGAACAATCAATTTGCCCTACAGCAAATTGCTTATTTCCCTGAACTAGCCTTCAAGAATATTATAATTTCTGTTTTGTTCCTATTAAGTCCCCTAGAACTGTACCTAGTAATGCACTCTCAGAATTTTGTGCTATTCTTGGGGTCAAATATTTTAGAATTTTGTGCTATTCTTGGGGTCAAATATTTTGTAATCAGTACGATCTGGGGGATTGCTGACCCTCAACAAAGAGCACAGGATATTTGTCACTGGTTTTCACACATACCGTGCGAATACACTATTAGGGACAACACAGGGATATATTCAGGGCAAATATCTGATCTCCCTAAGTCTGCATCAGGGTGGATAAAAATCAATTATTTTTTTTAAAGAAATAAAGAAAATCGGATTTTTAAAATTTTAAATCAAATATTTGAAAATCAAATTTATTTTAATAAAATGGTTTTGGGGTAAAAATATATCTAAAGATATTTTTCTATTTAAAATACATTAATAATTTAGTTTATTCAGCATGAAATGGAGCTTTGTTATGTAGCGTGAGGCTGTATATTCTGCAATATTGGGACTGTCAATGAGTCAACCGGGTCAGAGATGATAGTTGCTCTTTAAAAATTATGATTTAAATCAAGTTGATTTAAATCAAATCCATCTTGGTCTGCATTGTCTTTTCTTTTTGAAAACGGCACTAACAAACTATTTCTGTGGACAAACAAACAATATATTACAAGATTTAGATTTCATTTTCCAATTGCAAAACATTGTGTCACAATGACAAGCCTTACTTCCAACAACTCATGATTTTTCTTAGACCAATTTATGTGAGAAATATCCAGTTGATTAATAAATGTTCACTTTGGTAGGATGAAGCTAGTGGAGCCCTAAATAAATATGGGAAGTTAGAAGTTAATTTCCATAAAAATTATAGTGTCTAACTGGAAATCTGTTCTTCAAAGATTCCTTGGAACCCAAATAAAAATAGACAAAGAAAAAAAAACAGATAAATGGGCAAAAGCTGCAAAGATCATCCAGTCTGATGGCATTCTGGCACTCTTGTCCAAAATCACAAAACATCTCATTGGGAATTCCAACTTGAGATAACATTTTGCAAATGCTATAGTTATTTTTTTTAAATTTAATTTTGGGACTCTGAAAACTGCTATGGGAGAAGTTTATGCTCTGGCACCCATAGTCACCCCACGGCTGTTTCTTTAACTTATGCACTAGACCTCAAAATGTATTGATGATGCTACAGAAGAAACTGTTGCCTTAAGGAACCATTCTATTCTTTCAATGCAAAAAACAATAGCGAGGCATTTTTGGAATTGTCCTCTTCAAGTTAAAAGATTTCAAACAATATTAATTAAATCGTATAATAGTGTCTTCAAAATGGATATTTAATCCAAGATTAAAGCAGCCAGACAGTTGAAGAATTACAAAAATAGCATCTGCCTACCATTGGTGGTTAGAATGACAGGTCTCTTGGTAGTGCTCATGAAGGTCTTTACGGCATTTAGAAATCCAGTATCTTCATCAAATATTATATCAACCTAGGAGAAGTGAAACATGTTTCTAATTGTTGTGTATAGGTAGTCCTCAACTTGCAACAGTTTATTAAGGGACAGTTCAAAGTTACAGCAGCACTGAAAAAGGTGACTTACGACCATTTTTCACACTTACGACCATTGTAATATCCCCAGGGTCATGTGATCAAAATTCAGATGCATGGCAACTGACTCATATTTATGATGGTTGCAGTGTCTTAGGGTCATGTGATCATCTTTTGGGACCTTGAGACAGGAAGCCAGATTCACTTAACAACCAGGTTATTAACAGTAACTGCAGTGCTTCACTTAACAACTGTGGCAAGAAAGATGGTAAAATGGGCCAAAATTCACTTAACAAATGTCTTACTTAGCAACATAAATTTTGGGCACAGTTGTTGTTGCAAATTAAGGACTAGCTGCATTATCTTAAGTTTTATACAAGATTTTATGGATCTGGGTTGATTTGAAAAGTAGAAAGGTACCTACTGTAATTTGGGAATAAACAAAATCAGTATTTTCCATTAAATATAGGACCGGAAAAGAAAGTTAAGTGCAATGGTAAATCAAACAGCATATTAGTTAGAATCACTAGGATTCTATTTATTGGAAATAACAAAAGTTGAGTGGAATCTACATTCTGAACTAATATTAAAATTGTATTAATTATTATACTAATAATTAAATATATTGTAAACCATCCGAAGTTACCATGTGAGAATTGGGCAGCCATATATTTAGCAATTAATTAATTTTAAAAAAATTGAGACAGACTGTCCTTTTTCCTTTATTCGGGATAGTAGCAGAGAGATTTAATTTAATATTACCTCTTCAAAAAGAATAAGAGAAGTTGCAGGTTTATTACTGGATTCTTCTTCGTTTCTTCTTTTTCCTAAGTTTAACTCTGGGTTTTTTTCAGTTAAGTTTTTCCTATTTTCTGTGTGAAGAAAAAAGTACAATCAGATTTGTATCAGAAAGGAAAAAAGTAATGCAATACTGTGATGTAAAATTTCCTCAAAATATGTCAATAAAATTATGGCTCCCCTACATTTAAAGCTTCATTTTACAATGATATAATACAATTGGGGATAGTTAGATCAGCTGGAAATAAAATACAGGTAATCCATGACTTACGACAATTCGTTTAGTGACCATTCAAAGTTACAACAGAGAAAAATGGCTTAGGACCGTTTTTCAAACTTATGACCGTTGCAGCATCTCCATGGTTACATGATTCAAAATTCATCCACTTGGGCAATTGACTCATATTTATGACATCTGTCGTGTCCCAGGGTCATGTGACCAACCTTTGGCAACATTCTGACAAGCAATGTCAATGGGATTACTAAATTAACTGCACTAATTCACTTAACACCTGTGGCAAGAAAGATGGTAAAATGGGACAAAATTACACTTAAAATATGTTCCATTTAGCAACAGGAATTTTAGGCTTAATTGTGATCATACGTTGAGGACTACCTGTACAGAAAATGACAACATATAGCCACTGAAGAAAACAAATGGCAGCAGGAATATTTGGCATGTTGCACCTCATACAGGTCAACATCAGGAAATGTAATTCGTAAGGCAAGACAAATGTTTATTCATTTACCTTCATAAGATGCACCTGACCATAAGGCACACTCTGGTTTTGGGCCTCTGTGAGTCCCATTTTTGGACTCCGCATGCCCTGTTTTTGGCCTTTTCCAGCTTGAAAATGGGCCAAAATAAGGGCCGAAATCAGGGTGTGTGGAGGTCAAAAATAGTCGAACTGTGGGGGCTGGCGGGCGGGTGGGGCTTCAGCAATACTTGCTCCGTAAGACGCACAGACATTTCCACCCACTTTTGGGAGACAAAAATGGTAATTAAGTTTCAGGGGCAGGTTGACTTGAGCCTGACTCTGAGCAGTTTACAGTTAAAAATGGAATAGTAGTACAAAAAAACATCTCTGCATCCAGACAGCTATCAACATTCTACAAGTATACTATCCCAAAGATTGATATCAAAGATGATTCGCTGTGGCAACCCCTAATGGGAACAGCCGAAAAAAGAAGAAGATTATACCAAAGATTATAATTTTCAGAACACTATAGTGATATAAACAAATAGATCTCACTGTTCCAGAAGTCAGGGACGAGGGAGTCTCAGAGGTGAAATTCAGCCAGTTTACACCGGTTCTATAGAACTGGTTATTAGAAGAAATCTCCTTTTGTTTTTTTCCCCACTTTGCAGGGTTAATCTTGTAAAGATTAACTTTGCAGGGTTAATCCTGTAAATAAGGCAGTTGTTTCTAGCCTAATCTTTATTGCCTTGCTCATAGAAACTGCCTCTCCCCTTATTACATTGTAAGTTTGGTGAAGTTGTAATGGTAATGGTAATTCTGTGCTTGGTGATGGCCATGCCCATAGAACAGGTAGTAAAAAAAAAATGAATTTCACCACTGGGGAATCTGCTTTCTGGATCCCTTTAAATGGAATTGTTCAATCAAAGAGAGGAGGCAGACACAGCAGTATGCAATCTTGCACAGACACTGCCATTGAATTAAAAAAAAAGTTGGAATTTTACCTGAGACATTGCAAGATTTTGGCACTCTCACTGACATCTTGCTTGTATCAGGTGAGAGTACTGAAATTATCTACCATTTTAGCCATAATTTATAAAATAAAATAAAATTGTAAATTCAGTGTTGATGCTTTTTGTGCACCATGTAGGGATGTCAGAAGAGTTTCTTAGCTGATTTTTAAGTGCAGCCTTCTAACACAGCAAATTATATACAACATCTACAAGGCTTCAAATACAAGTTTTGATTCTGTTTAAAAAGAAAAAAAGGACAAAGAGCTCATATTTCCGTCATTCCCAAAGATCATATGCTACAAGTTCTCAACATCTACAGCAACTAACAGATCACTCCATGCATCTAATTGCACCATTCAATTTTTACAAGACAAATTAGCACACTCAGTACTTTATTTCTAAAAAATATACCATATTTTTCAGCGTTTTTCTCCCCCAAAAAGTGGGCAAAAATGTCTGTGCGTCTTACACAGCGAATGGTGCTGAAGCCCTGCCTGCTCGTCAGCCATTATTTTGCCTCCACATACCCCATTTTTGGGCCTTTTTTCGGCCCGTTTCTTAGGCTTTTTTGGCCCACTTTCGGGGCTTTTGAGGCCCATTTTTGAGGGTTTTTTTGGCCCGTTTTTGTGGCTTTTTTCAGTCCCATTTTTGTGGCATTTAGGGAAAAGGACCCCCCAAAGCCCCAGAAACAGGCCCAAAAAGCCTCAAAAACGGGCCAAAAAGTATCCAAAACGAGCCCCCAAAGCCTAAAAAATGGGCCAAAAAAAAAAAGCCTCAAAAATGAGCCCCCAAAGCCCCAGAAACAGGTTCAAAAAGCCTCAAAAATGCCCCCCCAAAAGCCTCAAAAACAGGTAATACAAGGCCTGAAAATAGGGTGTACAGAGGTCAAAAACTGTTTTTTTTGTTTTCCTCTTTTAAATTTAAGTGTGTCTTATACTCAGGTGCGTCTTATATGCCAAAAATACAGTATGTATCTTACGATAGGGTAAAGTTTACCTTTATTGCTGTTCGATACTTTTTCTTCTTGTTTGTTCAGTTTGGAAGTTAATTTAAAATAGTTGTCTAGCGTTTTGGGCATTAAGCCTTGTTTTAATCCAACTTTCCTGGGTGAAACTGAACACTTCCTTGGGGACCATTCTTTTCTGGGAGACAGTTTCTCTACAATAGCAAATGTATACATAAACTTACAGCAGGAAAACGTTAGCTTTTATATGACAAGAACTCTTTTCCTTAATACAAATTTGCTATTTCCAAAGGAATTTATCTCAAAACAGGCTGCATTTGGCCTTTGAGAAACATGCCGAGGGTCACATCCTAAGAGGTATACGGGGCTAAGCTGAATTAGTTGTAATTATTGTTAAAATTAAACGTAGCTCAGGGATGGTGTTGTTAATGGTTTTGTTTTGGGGGTGGGGGGAAGAGAAGGGAGGTTGTGCTTCCAAGAGTTGATTCCTGGCAACTTGCCTGCACAAGTGCATGCAGATTTTTGGGCAAGATTTTTAGAAGTATTTTGCCAGTGCCTTCTCCTTTCTAGAGCTAAGAGTCACTCAGCTGGTTCCATCATTAAAGCAGAATTAGAACTCGGAATCTCCTGGTTTTTAACTGACACTAGTGCCTGTAACCACCACAGTAAACTGGCTCTCTTCTCAGTTTAATGATATTTAGCATGACTCTACGTGTGCTGATAGGAGATTGTGAGTTCTAGTCTTACCTTAGGCATGAAAGCTAGCTTGGTGATTTGAAGCAGTGCCTCTCCCTCACCTCACCTCACCGGGTTGTTGCTGTTGGAGGAGGAGGAGGAGGAAGGGGTATAGGTATGTTCACTGCCTTGAATGATTGATAAATAACAATAACCAGAAATTCTCTATCCTCTTCTGCCATTAACGTGGCTAAATCAACCATGGCAACTTGAAGAGATACGGACTTCCGCTCTCAGAATTCTGGGAGTTGAAGTCCACAAAGTTATTAAGGTTGAGGAACACTGACCTAGATGTTGTTGGGAAAGATGTTTTATAATCCCTGTCAGTGATATTACTGTTAATCTATACACAATATAGATCAAGCCCAAGCAGGTAAAGGGAAACACCCTGACTGTCAACCATAAAGTGCTGACAGATTATGATTACAAGGAAAGTTCAGACAGCATCTAAAGAGCCTCTGTAAATCCCTCTGTAAATATATATTTATAATATAAAGTTATTTTATGTCAAATAACAATTTGTAATTGCTCCATCCTTTCTTTTTAATGACTGTGCAAAAAACAGAAGAGGAGAAGGAAGAGGAAGAGGAGGAGGAGTTGCCCATCCTTCAGTCCAAAAGCATTGTTAAACGGCATGGAAGTTACAGTAAAGAGGAAGAAGATGAAGCTGAGGAAGGTCATCCAGAAGATGGTGATGGAATTAAAGCAATGCTTGCTGATGGGATTAACATGGTTGGCCAGCCAGATTCTGTCAGAGTTACTCATAAGTAGGAGTGCTTTACTTAATTGCTTTTCATTTTTTATTCAGAACCATCTACTACTATATGTGTTATCCCAAGTAGCAAAAGTAAATATAGTCCCGAGGCAGATTTCAGGGATATAAAAGGGAAGATCTTAGGCATACATTTTGAGCAAAAATAATGTCTCTTTTTAATATTAGAGAATTAGAATTCTTTATTGGCCAAGTGTGATTGGACACACCAGGAATTTGTCTCTTGGTGTACGTAAAAAATACATTCATCAAGAATCACAAGATACACCTTAGTGATAGTCATAGGATACTAAATAAGCAATCATACTAGGAAACTAAATAAAAGGATGAATATCAAATAGTAAAGCCAAAGAGACTTTGATTTATCTAGAACAGGGCTGTAAAACTCGAGGCCCATCGGCTGGATGCGTCACAACCAGTTTAGCAAAGGGGGAAAAAGTCGCAATGCGTCATATGACGATGCTGTCAAAGTTAGAACAGCACATTAGCCCTTCTGCCAATTTCACTGTATGGTCGTTCCCTCTTTTCTCAACTTCCCTCGCTGAGCAGGAAGGTCTGAAATTATTTTACCTGAACATGAGCAAACTCATCCTGAATGAGAATTCAAGAGGAAACAGGTTTATGATTGCATGGGGGATTTTATTCACATTTGGACAAGAGCATTTTATGTTTAATGCTGCATACTTGTGAACCAAGAGGATGAGAAAAGTACATTTGAGATAGGACTAGTTTGTATAATAAAGAGAACAATATTATGGAGAGCTTTTAATGGTAGGATAAATATTTGATGGAGGTAGAAGGAGAAAAATAACAATTTTAGGGATAGTTTTCTATTGTATTTAAGCCCTGGGAAATGCGGTAGATATATTTGAAAGCAAATACTTTTTTTTTAAATGTCTGTGTACTTAAGTGTTTATAAGCTCAGATTTAATGTTTAGATACACTGTCCTAAAATACTGGTATTGCTTTCTCTATAGAAAGTTTTTAGACCAAGCAGTTACCACAGTTAATTGTTAAAGCAGTGAGGGTTATTGTCTGCTTTTTTTATTGCTGTGCAGAGTTCTAGAAGTTAGGCTGGGCAAGGTATCTCAAATATATCATATTTTATTATTTTTTGTCTTCATTCTTTCCTTACAGATGTTTTATTCTTTCAAATGATTCTATTCATTGTGAAAGGGAGCTATATCATTCAGCTAGAGCTTGGAAAGATCACAAAGCCTACATCGAAAAGGAGGTTGGGAATTCTTTTTCTTAATTTAGAATTAGAAGTAATCTTTTGAAACAGAATAATTTATCAGAAAATATATATTGAATGAACATTTGGAATGATTCTGGAACTGGGTGTAAACTTATGCACAATATAAGTTCTTGGAGGTAATGGTAAACTATTGTTCAGTGTTGTGTGAATGAGAATGAGAATGAGCCGTACCTGTGGTTCTCTCTCTTCCAGTATCTCTTCTTGTGTGGAAGATCCCCACTTTCTTATAAAATACTAATTTAGATAAACTCTATTCCTATTTATAATGATACAAACCAGACAATGGGTCATGTTTGATTCAGTGGAGGGCTTCAAATTTTTTAACAACCAGTTCTCTGTCCTAATGACTGGCTGGGTAGGTGTGGGTGGGTGGTCATATGACTGGGTGGGTGTGATCAGGGAGCATGACAGCACTCAGCCTCCTGCAGCACTCTGCTGTCAAAATGGGACACGGGTTAATTACAAAATGTGGGCTTTGCTTAGTGATATCCAGCTCCAGTGAGCAAGGGGTGTGAACTACATATAAAATACACTTTTGTTTGGTTATGAAGAATTATCCCCAAAGTCAGTTGTACACTAAATGTAGACTGACTTTTAGCTGCATATTTTCCTAGCAAACAGCAAATTTTGAAGCTCCAGGTAAAGAGGATTCATTTTAGGATAAGTAACCACAGTTTGCATGTTGGAGGTTCCTAAAGGAATGTTTGGAAACTGTCTTTTAAAGAACATTTGAGGGAAGGATGCAGAATAGCATCTCTTCTCTGCCTGAGGCTGTAGCGACATGGCACCAATCAAAACACTGTTTGTGAAGCAACTAATCAACACTGACAGGGTAAGCCACTAGCATATGAAAATAAGAGCAAACTCTACTTTCTAGTACTGATGATGTTACCTAGTTTTGTAATGAAACATCTGCAAGAAAACCATCAAGCTCAGAGAGTGCCAATGACCCCACAGTTCAACCCTGCGTACGAATATTTTCTTCTATCGATAAACACTTTTTGGTTAGAGGGACTCAGAGCCCGCCTTATATGAGATGGCTCTCGGTGGATTTCATTCTAAATTTTGATATGATTTCTGTAAATAAGGAATGTACAATTATAATGGCTGAGTATTTGAACCTTTGTACATAAAAAATAAAAAGCTCAGGGATAAAAAAATAAAACACAGATTTGAGAAAAGAAAAGGCCCAGGAAAGAAAAAAAGTGTAAGCAAGAAAGAGAAAAAGAAGAAACACTGAAAAAGAATGACTTCCAACTTTCTTTAGTACAGATATAAGTACAAAATATATCAAATTTACTCTTAAGATTAACATTTGTCTACATTATTTCCATAATCCCATAATCCCCTAATCATCAAAGTCCAGATCAACTTTTAATTTCAGTTTCTCACAAAAAGTCCGGTAATGTTTTATATCACTTTAATCATTATTTGTTAAGGTAACCACAGCTGATTTATTTAATTGCATCAAACTCTAAATAAAACAGGAATGGAAAATCCAAAACTCTAGTGTAGACTCATGCTTCTCAACTCTGGCAACTTTAAGATGCGTGGACTTCAATTCCCAGATTTCCAAGGCAGCATGAAGTTTGCCCATCTAAAACTTGCTAAGACTGAAAAATGCTGACCTACAGAGGGATTTTTCCATTCCTCTTTTACTGGTTCTTCTTATTTATGAGCAATCATAATACAAAATGCCCATTCGCAGTTCAGCCCACAGTTATGATAATGCAAAATCCCCATTCCCAGTTCAGCCCACAGTTATGGTAATGCATTATTTTCCTGCAGCACTCTGGCAGCCAAAATGCCCCCCTAGGCCTCATTTTGGGCTTGGAAGTCCTCCTAGCACCACCCTGGTAGCAAAAATGGGGTGCAAGGAGGGCGCACAACGCTTCCCCTCATGCCCTATTTTGGGCTGGAAGGCCTCCCAGCACCACCCTGGAAGCCAAAACAGGGCACAGGGAGGATCCGCAATGCCACCCCATGCCCTGTTTTGGGTCTGGAAGGTCTCCCAGCACCAACCTGGAACACAAAACGGGATGCCTGGAAGCCAAAATGAGGCAGGGGGGCCTTCTGGGAGGGGAGGGATGGGGCCAGCCAGAGGTGGGAGTTGCTGGTTCACCAAACTGTATATAATCTTAACATCTAGTTCATGCGAACCGGCCCAAACTAGCAGTAGCCCACCCCTGGTTTGATTCCCTAAACCAGTCTTCCCCCATGAGAAAATTTTAAGTACACTGTTACTGTGTAACAACAACTCTGTTCACTTCAAAAGACATGGAGCATGGAAAAACTACAGAATCTAAACCAATAGATTGAAAAGTAGTCAATATGTTGTGATAATTCACATCACACTAAAGAACATTCTAAACACACTATGGCCTTTGGAAAATAATGGCTTAGTGGCAGTTCACCATGTTGCTATTGCAGTGACATGTGTAGATATACAACAATCTATATGATGTGCTGTCACATATGAATGATTTAAAGGTGTTAAAAAGCAATAATAATTTTCATGCACATTTTGCAATGACATAAAATAGCTTAATGAGAAGATTTATCATGAACAATATAAGGATTGGGTATATAATATTGCTATTAAACCAGTCATTCTTTTTACAGATTGAAGCTCTCCAGGATAAAATTAAAAATTTAAGAGAAGTAAGAGGACATCTTAAAAGACGAAAACCAGATGAATGTGACTGTAGCAAAAAGAGGTATATAAAACTTTCCCAATAACTTATGTATTATCATCTAACTTGGAAACCAATGTACATGGGAACATGATTAATTGTTCTCAAGTTTATTTCGTAACTAACTATGACAGCATGTAAAGAAAAGAAGTCATATAGTATATTAGACAAAGCATTATTTTATTGGATTTTGTTTCATTTGTAATTTCATTATTTGATGAAATTCTACTTTTATAGTTAAATTTCAGGAAGATTTTTGAAGTAATCCTAGAGGCAATTTTAGAATAAAATTTAAGACCATTGCTATAGTCCAGATCTTTTATATTGTTAATATAAAAAAGTGATTACTACACAGCTTTCTGGTGAACATAAATGCTTCTGAAGTCTAAGAAATGATTACCACAGCTCCATGCTTCTTTAAAACAGGCCCACTATATATAGAATCAGTGCGCTCATCATCAGACATGTTTTTGCTTTAAACAGGCAGAAAGTTGTTTATGTTATAATCTTTTTATAGCTATTACCAGAAAGAAAAGGGGACAAAAGTTCAAGAAAAGCTTAAGACAAGTCATCTACATCCATTCAAGTGAGTCTTGTTAATTTCCAGCATATTACCTTTCCATCATATATTCATGAGACCTATCTTCCAATCATCTTGTCATTCATTTGCTAAAGGAAGTTTGTCAAAATAATGTTTCACTTAATGATGTGGGATTTGGAATAAGTAAATAGCTTTAAAGAATTCCTTGCTTACATTTCAACTTTTTTGTTGTATCTCATGTTGATGATTTAACTTTATGTTCATTTCATGGAATAGTGACCTACCCAATTCTTTTTTACTTCAGTTTTTTTCAGTTTCTAAACATACATTGTTTTCAAATGATTACAATACATTTCCATCCATTTCTATTGGTGACTTAGACACACATTAAAACTGACAATGTTAAATATCATAATTGTGTTAAAATACAGTGAGCCTATAATTACTCCATCTTCCTAGGACTATAACTAAGCATCACTTGTCTTGGTTGATTAGGGCAAAGATAGGCAACTGACTATCAAAATATACATATGAATCCTAAGCTATGTCAATGGATGACCACATCTAGGAAGTTTTATTTATATAACTTAACTTTATTTAAAGAAAATACAAGTGGAAGAGAGTGGATTCCCTAAGCCATCCCACCATGGAGATCTGTCTCCCATCAGCAAACCAATTGGAACTAGTTCTGTAGATAGCAGAAAAACCACAATTACATTGTGTCTCCTATTTTCTCCCTAAGCAGTCCAGAACAATAACATACTTGATAGTATTAAAGGTCACTGAGAGATCAAAGAGGGTTGGAAAGAAGATATGTTCCCCTTACCCACCCCAGTCTGCAATAGGTTCATCAAAAAGGGTTATCTCTCCAACTGAACCAAGTGAAAGAGCTCTCACTTAATTCATTTTCTCCAGGGCCCTTTGGTGAAACATGACCTCTATCTTAAAAAAGGGAAGATTGGAGACTGGATGAAATTGTTTATTTCATAGTATCCAGTCATAGTTTATTGGAGTGGTTAAACCACTGTTTTTTTTCCTTCAGAGCCTGCAGAATCACCTAATCTCATAACAGTTCATTCACCACTGCTGTAAGTCATCTCCCAGGAAGTCTTGACCAACCAAGAGAGATATAAATTCAAAACACAGATGGCCTCAAATAAGCTCTTCACTTCCCTTTAATTAGTTATAAATTGATAGTAGGTATTACCTGTTTACCTAGGGTCTAGTTTACCTGTTCTTTTTTTTTTTAGAAAGGTTGTATTCCACTATTTCCTTAGGGTTAGAACTCCTTAGGTTTGAATGTGTGTCTTTTGTATTTTTTGTATATCTAAATTGAATGGATTTTATTATTATGGTTGATTGCAATCAGACAGATGTTTAGATGGGAATTTTGGCATTTTTATCCAAGTTGTTCCCAAGGACCTGAGATAGGGGGAAGCTGTTTGATGGTATTAAGAGTACCATTGCAAGATGCAGGCTGTTCCAAGTAAAGCTGCAACTGACTGATGGTGATATGGCAAACTATCAATATTCTAATCATCATCTGTAAGATTTCAGGGTTCACCAGCTTCTAAGAGGGAATTATCGAGTTGATCAGCCTAAATTTTACAGAGGGTCATTCTAAAACATAATAGCATTGTTAAAATGCATGGTAAGTTATTAACTATCTCATAGATGCATAAGTAAAGCATAGAAAAATAAATAGAAGTAACCACATTCCAGCATTGACAAAGCAGACTATAAATAACAGCAGGAAGCATTGCTTATGTTAGGTTTATATGCATACTTAAAAACATATAGGTTTCTGAACATGATTTTATGCCTTTATATTCTTAATGATAGACATAATGTAGCTGAGAAGTAATATCTGTGTTCCCCTGTGAAGTAAGCCAGTTCTTTTCTAGAAAAAAAACAGAAAAAAATAACAAAAACAAAACTAAAATCACAGAGGTTAGATAAAGAAAATTAACTTCTCAAAACCTGATGCAATCCATATATTTTGCATAATAGTTCCCATGAGCAGTAGTGAGCTTAACAAATGTCATTGATGATATTCTTCCAGAACCAGGGAAAATAATACAATATAATGTTTCTAGACTAGAAGCCAAATTGCAGTTGTCAGTTCATATATGAAAAATGTACATGTACATGAACTTATTTGATTATAGCCTCAATTATTAAAGTATGCTATTGTTTAACATCTGTTAAATATTCTTGAGTGATTAGGGAAGCAGCTCAAGAGGTGGATGGTAAACTTCAGCTCTTCAAAGAGAATCGGAGGAGAAAAAAAGAAAGGAAAGGGAAAAAGCGCCAGAAGAAAGGAGACGAATGCAGCCTTCCCGGACTCACTTGCTTTACTCATGACAACAATCACTGGCAGACTGCACCATTCTGGAACTGTGAGAACCACTTCCAGTAGATGCATGCTCATGGGAATAAGAATTGATGTGAGCTCTTAGGGAGTTGGAGGGCATATTTGTTCTGGATCTCATATGGAGAGGAGAGGAAAAGACAATGAGCTCATTAAAAATGGGTATGTTAATTCAAACTAGAATTATATTTAGAGATGAACTGACTAGATTTAATTTATAGATTTCTGAGTGAAAACAATTTCAAAGTAAATGAAACCAGAAATCTTGTGTGACCCAGTAGGAACATAAAGATTTGTCTGATTAAATAGATGATGGAAACATAGCACTGCCCATCATCTATGTAGTGATATATCTGGAGAAGGTCTTGTAGACAAACATGGCCAATCCATTGCTCAGTTCAAGAAATCTAGAGCTTGAACTCATCCAGTGATGGACTGTCTAGGCTCTGCTTTGAAAAACTCCCAGGAGAGAAAGTTTGCTCTTATCATCAGGAGATTATTTTTTTAACATTACAAGATGGGTTGCAGAAATGTTTTTGTGCACTTGTAAGAGCTTGTAAAAGCTATACCTGTACTTTGTACAAGCATTGTCCACTAATATCATTGCATGAAGCTTGTGATATGCTTATGGAACTATCAATGGATTGCACTTGCTCAAGTGAAGTGAATACATGTGTTTAAATTTATTTTTCCCCCATAACAGTGGGATCATTTTGTGCTTGTACAAGCTCCAACAACAACACTTACTGGTGTTTGCGAACTGTAAATGAAACGCACAACTTCCTCTTCTGTGAATTTGCTACAGGATTTTTGGAGTATTTTGATATGAATTCTGATCCCTATCAGGTAAATGTATGTTAAAATGATAGTTGTGGTGATGATAAAATGATAAATATATTAATAGTGGCTTAACCTTGGTTAAGCCACTATTAATACATTTCAATTATATCCCATTTTATGTCTTGATGAAACTCACAATAACTCAAACTTTCACATCCAAGTTTTGATCCAAGCATACAGTCATGTATACTTTGCAGCTCTCTTAGTACATGACGAATGTGGCACTTAGAAAAGATTACAGGTAGTGCTTGACTTTACAAGTAGTTGCTTAATGACAGTTCAGAGTTATGACATACCTCCCTGGGGTACTTATAACCCAGTTCCAAAGTTTTGAAAACTGTCCCACCCCCGGGGTCATATAATTGTGTTAGGTGTGCTGCATTTGCAAGTTTTTGCTCACGTGGTTACATAACTGGCTTTTATGATGATTTTGCCAAAAACTGGCACTTACTTCCAGTTTTTGGCAAAAGCGCCTGTTGGTTCATGTAACAATCTTTACAAAAAATATTGGGTTGGTCATGTGGGTGGCCTGATTTATGACCATTACAACTTATGACCATCAGAGATAGACTGCATTAGAGTTGTTAATCAAGAATTATTTGTAGATCCTTGCATAGGTGTTCCAAAGGGGTTAATGAATGTGAAAAGCAGTTATACCTTGCTGAAAATCCACATATGTAAGCAATCATTTAAAGTTCACACCTTTTGCAGATGCAGGCATTCATTCATTCATTCATTTATTTATTTCCATGCCCAGCTAACAAATTCAGTACATACGATAGAAAGAGGCATTTTGAACCAGCTGCATCTTCAGCTAATGGAGCTACGAAGTTGTCAAGGTTATAAGCAGTGCAATCCAAGACCTAAAGGACTTGACACAGGTAACAACCCATGATTTAAAAACTGGAATATTGTATTTTGTTTCCCCTAATTAGTCCAAGGAGCAGCTAAGTTGTCTGTGAAATCTGTTGCTGTATAATAATTCAAGAATCAAAATATGGTTCCTGACAATGACTTTTAGATAAGAACTTAAAAGCTCAATAAAATAATGCACTTCACTGAACATATGAATAATACATTAAAACTATTTATTTTTATTTGTATTCCACCTTTATTATTTTATAATTAACCCAAGGTGACAAACCAATTTAATATTTCTTTCTTCTATTTTCCTTACAACTACTCTGTGAGATGGGTTAGATTGAGAGGCAGTGATTGACTCAATAATCTAAGGAGTAGAAAAAAACTGCAATTTCCTTATTTACCCATATGTTTGCTGCACATATTTCTAATAGACTGGCATTTTTTTTGTCAATGTAAGCTAACATAGATTTAAGAAATCACCCCTACCTTCTGCAATAATTACCCATTATCAATATTAGAGCTTTCTGGTGACTAGGCAATCCATTGGAGATGGTCAAAGCCTGAAACTTGCCTCTTTTTACACATCTTAGAGCAGTAGCAACCTGAATTTGCCAGTAGGAGAAAGGAATTTGAATTGGCATCAGCCTTGCACAACATCATCAATTCCTATTACAGAAGTGCACAGCTGAGTCAGCTCTCACTTCCTCCCAAAGGGGAAAGAGGTCTATTCTTTTATCATCCGTAATATAATTAAAAATCATGGGTTTGTTCCTTGGAGATTTATCTCCCATTTTTTAATGGTTTCATTTCTTTTACCAATAAACGTTTCCCTTTTCTTGTAACTTAATCATCTTTTTGTCCTATTTTAGTTATTTCAGAACATACCTTACTCAGGTATCTTTGTTGGACTGCTTCTTTACTTGATTATAACCACATAAAATTATTATTAGGAATTAGATGCTGTGCATGGAAAGCTACATTGTGAAGCTTGAAAAAAATCTAAGAAAAGATCATCTACAAATCTGGTATCTTTCTTTCATCATCTGTTTGGAGCTTTTCATTTTTAAGATTTTGTCAAAAATTAGCTAAATTCTTGAAATATAAAAACTTTTCATGATACAGTTGCAATGCCTATATTGTGCTGATCAGCAATCTGTCCCACCTGGAGCTTCAAATATTGTTTCTACTTCTGTCTCTTTTTAAAACCATTTTAAGATACAGTATGTGTAAACAAATTGAGACTGGCTTGATCAACAATATTCTTTTTTTTATATACATATTTTTTATTTTACATTTTATCAATCAATTACATTATAGATCATTTCGTGTGCCGCTTGAGTGAGTACATAGTTCTTCTAGTACAATCTATTATCTATTTAATATCTTCTAACCATCCAACCATATCTTTATACCTCTTATCATACCATAAAATATAACAATTTTTGATTTCTGTCTTCTCACTAACTCTGAGTTACTTTTAACCATCATATCACTTTTTCTCACTATTTCTTGTTTCTGTTGTTTAACCATTAAAAAGCTGCCCATCTCTTGCTAAAATCATTTATATCTTTTTCTTTAATTTCCATAGTCAATCTATCCATTTCTGCACATTCCAATATTTTTTTATTACCTCCCTCTGTTGGTGTTTTTTCAACAATATTCTGTTGTTAAACACAATGGAAGAGTCATTCCAAATAAAGACTTTACTTAGGCTTAGAATTAGGCTTAGAATCAAATATGATTTATTCAAAACCTTGGATAACGGGCTTGCTGATTTGATGTTTGTAATGGTTTGGCAAATCACTGTAAAGCAAAATTATTTCTGAATTTTACATGTAAGCAAGATTGGAGTTTTCTGATTAGATAAAATCTTGTAGATATTGTATTATTCTTCTATAAAAATGGTTGCTTAATAAAGGATGTTTGTGCTGAAGAATTATCTTGTAAATTATAAGTATAGCTTTCTATGTATGGAAATGACCATACCATAATAAAATTAAGAGAGTTGGAGTGTTTAGTTTTGTAAAATGGAATCATAGTCAATGGCAAGATTGGTTATATTGATGCTTCTTTCTCTGGCAGTTAAATATCAACAAAATGATCCCAAACATAACTATCATCATGGATTTCTTCTTGATGGGATTTTCTGAGCAACGGGAGTTCCAGATTTTGCACTTTGTTATATTTCTCATGATGTATCTGATTATATTGATAGGAAATTTTCTTCTTATCATTCTAGTAGTAATGAACAACCAACTTCAGACACCAATGTATTTCTTTCTGGTCAATTTAGCAATTGTTGATCTAGGATCCACTACTGTCATTATTCCCAGATCAATGGGTAATGCTTTCATGAATATGACAAAGATATCATATTTTGAATGTGTTGCACAAATGTTTTTCTTTGTTTGCTTCCTGTCATCAAACGTTTACCTTCTCACTGCTATGGCCTATGACAGATATGTGGCTATTTGCCATCCTTTACATTACATATCTGTGATGAAATGGGGAAGCTGCTTCCACATGGCAGGGCTTGCATGGATGGTAGGCTTTCTTAATGCTGCCATGAACACAGGAACTCTTTTTTCATTACCTTTCTGTTCCACAGTCATCCATCAGTTCTTCTGTGAAATCCCACACCTCATGAAGATTTCTTGCTTTGATCCCAAATTCAGTGAAATCTGGGTTCTTCTTCTTAGTACTTTGCTTGCTATTGTTTGTTTAATGTTAATTACCATGTCCTATGTAAAAATCTTTAAGACTGTATTGAACATGCCCTCAGTGGCCAGTAGACAAAAGGCTTTCTCTACTTGCATTCCCCATCTCCTTGTTGTCTGTTTATTCCTTGGCACAGGAATAATTTCCCATTTCATATCAAATTCTGGATCTTCCTATGATTGGGATGCAGTCCTTGCAGTGATCTATTCTGTGATTCCTCCAATGATGAATCCTGTAATCTATAGCATGAGGAATAAGGATATTAAAGTGGCTTTATGGAAATTGTTTAATCAAAGGATTAAAAATCAAAATACAATATCTACTTAAGCTGAATTCTTAAGCAACTTTTTAAATCTAAATTTGAATTCAAAATTCTAAAATTGAATTCAAAAATCCTTCAAATTTTGTTAATCTAATCACTAACATAATTATTATCATTTCTGCTTTGTGAACTACAGTTTACTTATTTGGATGAATAGGGACAGTTCAGAGAACCACACACAAACTAGTATGAAATGGTTGAAAAGCTACTATTACTTATAGTAACCTTTAGCAAAATAGAAATTGGATATAACACCCAGTTTTTAACATCAATATATTTATTAAATTATATATTGAGATAAGAAACTTGGCTGTCTGTTTAATAAATGGAAAATAATCTTAAGTCTTCTCTTGCCCAAATATTTGATAATAAAATCTGTATTTTGCTCTCAATTTGTTTCTTAAATATTGTAATCTTGAAACAAGGTTCAGATTACTCTGAGAAATGTTCTTTACTGGTGTCATTATTTCTGTAGAGGTGGACTATTTTATCTCATGTAAAATTTATTGAGACCAGAGTAATAGATGACAACAAATATTTGCCATTGTGAAGTTGTGGGTGAGGCAATGAGATGTATTCTGTATTTATCACAGTCGTGCACTCCATTTTTGCTGGTTAATAACTGCTTCATCCAACATATCAGTCTGCAAGCAAATGGAGGTCTCCCATAGCAAAGAGGGAATATGTCATGATTAGATATAAGAAGAAACATTGTTAATGTATTGTCACAGCAATCTATTTGTTTTTTGTTGTTGTTCTCCATCTAGCATTTATTGTGCATATTTCTCAAGTTCTATCAGAATGCACACATTAGAAGAAGGCATTACTTGTTGATGCAGAAATAACATATGCTACTGTAGAATCAATCTGTGCATTATCAAAGACACACTCATTGAAATAGTGAGCAATTGAAAGTCATTGAAATTGATATTCACTAGAGATTGCAAAGTATGTTACACTAAGTAAACCCTTAACCATCATCACCTACACAATCTTGCTGAAACTGTGTGCCCACAGATATTTGGACCCTCAGTTCTGAGGACTTTCTGCCTTTAGTCTTCTCTACTCAACCTGGTAGTCATCTTAAATTCATAGCTCCTGCTCAATCATAAGTGGAAGCAATGGTTAAGAGTGCTTTTGCAGAAATTTATCTGATGTACTACTTTTATCTACTACTACAACAGGAGATTTCCCCAGATGGCCTCTCATCTGCTAGTCACCTGATGACTGGACTATTGCACTATTCAATATATGAATGTGCTCTTGAAGATGATTTATAAGCTATGGCTGGTCACAAATATGTCAATGCAGTTAATGACAGGTATGTCACATTCTGTCTATGTGATGTTACTGTATTCAAGCTGAAATGGCTATTAGTTGTATTTGGCATGCAATTCAGAATTATTGTTATCACCAATGAAGACCTTCAGGAACAGGACCTATCTACTTGTAGGATTGCCTTTTTCCAATTATTTCTGCCTTTCTGCTGATATCAGACAAAGTGAAAGCATTTCAGGTCCCTTTGATACAACAATGCCTTCTATTGGGACAAAAGAACAGAGCCTTCTATGTTATAACTCCCATATTCTGGAATAGTTTCCCCACAGAATTCTACTTCTAGTTGATATTCAGAAAAATATTGAAAATGTGACTATTCTCACACATCTTCAGCAAGACTAGCACTTGAGCCCTTATAGAATGTTCTTTTGTTTTAGGGAATATATATAAGCTTGACCTGTTTGTACATTTTGTGGTGGTTCAGTCTACATGGAAACAAAACATTACCTATTGTGATGTCACACTCATGCTGTTTGTCTGAGGATGGGAGATATTTACTTATACAAATATCAATTGCATGAGTGTAAAAGAAAGATATGGTATCCTCATATTGATGCTACATAAATGAAGTTCAGTCACATCCTATCCTAGGATTATAGGTAATGTTTTTGGTGATAGCTAGCCTCTTGCAGAATAACTTCCACATGATCTGATTGGCATGAACTTAGTGTCTTTAGGTACACTGATTGTATTTATCTGAATTTATTATTTCTTATTTTGATTGTAAGTTATCTTATGTTAGAATATTTAATATTTTATTGCTAACTCTTGTGAGTGTCAATTTGGATTTTTTTTCTTTGACAAATAAACTGGCTATCTCTTGGAATATCCATTGTTAAATTCAAAATATTTTTTTATTCATAAATACGCTTTGGCCCATTATATGCCCACATGATACTAAGACTATATATTTAGGATACTGAAACCTGATCACTACAGAATATCATATTAAAGAATACATGTAGATATTCAGTTAATATGATTCTGAGTCATTTGTCAAAAATCTGTGCAGATTTTTATCCAAAATATTGGGGTTATATAAACATTTAGTCTGTTTAAGAGGCATAGCTTTTGATCCTGATTTTAAGGCAGGCTTCTTAGTCAATTTCCTTCTGTTTTTTCATCAATCAATTATAAATCTGCAGTTTATCATAAGCAATATGTGACTGAACATTTATGTAGCATGAACCCAAACACAACATCGGGATGCAGTGCTGGTCATAGCAGGAGATTTCAATAGCACAGACCTGAAACATGCAGCACAAAATTTCTACCAGCACATCATCTGCCCTACCAGGGGCAACAAGACACTAGACCACTGCTACACCACAACAAAAAAACAGCTACAAAGCATAATCTCTCCCCCCCCCCAGGTTGAAAAATCTGACCACGCTGCTATCTTCCTCATGCCTAAATACAAACAAAGACTCAAACAAGAACCCCCAATTCAGAGAGTGGTTGCATGATGGACAGAGCAATCAATGGCTGCCTTATAGGACGCACCAGATAACGCAGACTGGGACATGTTTTGACATAGCACTGATGACATCAACGAGTACATGGAAGCAGTTGTGGGATTCATCAAGAAACTATCAGATGACAGTGTTCAAAAAAGGCCATCAGAACATTACCAATTAGAAACCATGGGTAGACAAGACCATCCGTGATACCCTGAGATCTTGCACTACAATGCAGGACTTGCATCAGGCAACATGCGATATGGGTGGACATGTCTCAATCTCACTAACCCTCAACACCAGAGCCCCCCAGGGTGATGTTCTGAGCCCCCTGCTATACTCCCTATACACATATGACTACATGGCCACTACAGACTCCACCACTATCATCAAATTTGCTGATGACATCATTGTGATGGGCGTGATCTCTGACAACAATGAGACAGCCTATCTAGATGAGATTAGAAACCTGGAGATCTGGTGTCAGAAAAACAACCTCCTCCTCAATGTCAGCAAGACAAAGGAGCTGATAGTGGACAACAGCACAAAGCAGAAAAGAACATACCAGACTCCTGTCATCAACAAAAGCCCAGTGGAGAGAGTGGACTGCTTCAAATACCTAGGTGTCCACATTTCGCAGAACCTAATATGGACCCAACACATCGACACCATGGTGAGAAAGGACCCAGCAATATCTATATCATCTTAGATGACTAGAGACTTCAGATTGCCCCCAAAAGTGCTCAGAAACTTCTACTCCTGCACAGTAGAAAGCTCCTGATGGACAACATCACTACATGGTTTGGAAACAGCACCATACAGGACAGGCAAGCTCTACAGAGGGTGGTGCACATAGTAGAGTGCATCATCTGCACCAAGCTCCCTGAACTGCACCCCATCTACAACAGATGATGCCAAACCACAGCCAGAAAAATAATGAAGGACCCAAGCCACCCCAACAATGGACTGTTCACCATGATGCGGTCAGGAAAGAGCGTCTGCTCCCTGAAAGCCAACACAGAGAGACTAAGGAGAAGCTATTTCCCACAGGCTATATCGACCCTAAATCACAAATCATAACAACCCAGGACTAAACAGTATTCCCATAATATACCTCTTTCAATCACCCCCTAACTTATTCTCCCTCCCTGTCTATACTATTTTCTTGCCCTACTACCTAAGGTCACGAGCGATTGCATACACATTTCACTGCATTTCGTACCATGTATGACCATGTATGTCATGAATAAAATTTGATTTGATTTGATTTGAACCTGAAAATACCATATCTTTCTTTTATATCCATGCAATTGACATTTGTATCAGATATCTCCTATCCTCAGATAGACAGCATGGGTGTGACATCACAATGGGTAATGTTTTGTTTTCATGTAGATTGACAACAAACAAAACGTATAAGGTCAAGCTTAGATAGCACTTCAGGGACTCCAATGAATAAGCCAAGTTTAAGCCTGAATGTGATGTGGTCGAATAATGTTGTGGTTCTATTGAACACACATCTGATATTGTTTTAATAGTTTTATCATTTTTGCTTATATTCTTATAGTATGACAATTATTTCCACAAGTGACTTTAGTTTTTATATACATTAGTTATGGGTAGTGATTATATATCAATATATTATATTGATCATCAAGGACAATCTCTTGATCAATCAGTGAAGAGCCATGATGATATAATGGTTGGAATGCAGTACTGCAGGCTAATTCTCACCCTCTGAAGGTTGACTCAGCCTTCCATCCTTGCAAGTTATTAAAATGAGGATGCAGTTGTTTGTGGGGGCAATATACTGATTCTGTAAACCACTTAGGCAGGACTGTAAAGCATGGTGAAGTGGTATATAAGTCTAAGATTGCTATTGTGATCAGTCCAAATGCTCAATTGACCATCTGATCCAAATAAGGTTTTCTCACTGGCTGTTGTCTGGCCAACATTCTGATGACCTATCATTAAGAAAGAAAGGATTCATGTTATTTTGGCAATTGTAGAATGATGGTAGAAATCACTGTTTGTGGAAGGTCTTCATTCAGAACTAAAGCTGAAATTTAGATATAATCCAGAGATCACTATAACACTATAAATTATAGTGTTACAATAAATCAGGAAATAACAATTTGTCTCACTTATAGTAATCCACAATCAGGAGGAGTCTGGCAGTAGGTTTTCTGACCATAGTTAGTTTTGAACCATAAAATCAAATTTAATGGAAATAATTGATTGATTTAATTCATTTTTTTTCTTCCTTATTCTTTTAACTATTCCAGAGAATGGGAATAATTTAGAGCTAGCTTCAGCTAAGTGTCAATATGATGTACTCAATAAAGGATCTCTTGAACCTGAAAGAAGTTTCAGAGTCCTGACTCCCTGAGTTCATTACTTGGAACAATGAAAACCTACAAGATATTAGATTTGTATTCCTTATTTCACTGATGGACTCTTCCTACAATTAAACTTATTTGCACAACCATATATCTTTATTCAAATTGTCTTTAATAGTGAAAATCAATGTTATGATATGGTCTTCATTATAAGGAATAGTTTGGATACCTAGAATTGTCTTTAAGGTACAGTTATTTTAATTTGTGACATAATATTTTGGAAAACTAAAGGCAAAGATTGAAAATATCAGTTATTATATCAATCTTTAATTACAGAAAAAGAAAGTTCCACTATTCATTATTTGCTAAAGCAATATTATTCTCAGAACTGTTTTGTACCTCTACTATACTTTCCTCTGATTGAAAGTAAACATTATGTCCTTGTAGTGCCTTGGAGAATGGCATCTACAAACACTAAAGTTGTGACTGTAGAACCATTCCTTTGTGTATAGAAGTCTTCATGTTGTCCATATTCTCTATGGGTTTAGTTAGCAAATGTTGAGGAGAAAGCCATGTCTGAATCTCTTCAAATTTTCAGCATGTAACTGCTGTATTACAAGGATAGTAGTTGTAGAAGAAGAGTTTATTGATACGTCAGTGAGGAAATTTTACTTTATTCTTTTTTTAAAAAAGTTAGAAAGTACTTAATTAAGACAAGCATATATACAGTAGTTAACTGCCATGAAGTAAAAATAACGACATATTTTGTGATGTGTTGATGAAAGCTCTTTGTTTTCACACTTGTGTTTCAACATCACACATAAATATATGAAGGTTGGTATCTGACACATATTTTGTCACATGTGCCATTTATAGTCCTGTGGGTGCCTACATGATATTAGATGTGTGTTCCTTATTTCACTGATGGACTCTTCCTGCAACTAAGTTTATTTGTACAAGCATAGATCTTTATTCAAATTGTCTTTAATAGTGCAAATCAATATTTTGATGTAGTCTTCATTGTAAGGAATAGTTGGAATCATTTTTTTAAAGTAATATTACTCTCAGTAATATTTTGTGCCTCTACTATACCTTCCTTTTGTTGAAAGTCAACATTATGTCCTTGCAGTGCCCTGGAGAATGGCATCTTCCACCACTACAATTGTGGTTATGCAATCATTCCTTTGTGTATAGAAGTCTTCATGTTGTGTCCATATTCCCTATGGGCCTAGTTAGCAAATGTTGAGGAGAAAGTCATGTCTGAATCTCTTCGAATTTGCAGCATGTAACTGCTGGATTACAAGAACAGTAGCTGTAGATTAAGAGTTTGAATATACATAAGTGAGGAAATTTTATTTTATTCTTTTTTTAAAAAAATAAGTCTATTTTTGAATACAAGTAGTAATCTCTGGATCCTAATTAAGGATTCATTTCCCTTATATAATTTTCATACCCACTGGTGTTTGATGTTAGCTTTTTCTCCATCAATGCATCATGCTCTTATGATAGAGCTAGAGGTGTGCTATAAATCTTCCACAAAAAGACTTTTGAGAATTGTGAAAGAAATATAAACAAACAAAAGAAAAAAGTGCATAGACTGGCTTGCATAATTATTTTCATTATCAATTTAAAAGAATTAATGGGAAAAAGTAAGTTTTTAAATTTTAAAATTTACAAGGATAACTGAAGATAGGTTTAACAGGTAAGCTGCCTTCTTATGAGTTTTAACAAAGGGTTTTGTTGTTATATTCATAGTTTTGATAAAAATAGGCTAAAATCTGAAAGGAGAAATGTAACATTTTCAATGAAACAACTAAAGTGCTAGTTTATCTATTCCATGGCTGAAGATAAGAATTCTGCAATAGTAGAAGAAAGATCTATCTCTAAAATTTCAAGGGTTGGCAAAATTGTTGAAATAGAAATACTTTTTTCATGATACAGTTGCAGTACTTACTGATTGTGCTAATCAGTAATCTATCCAACCTGGAGCTTCAAACATTCTTTCTACTTCTGTTTCTTTTATAACCATTTTGAAGATACATTATGTGTAGATAAATTGAGACTGGCTTGGTTAACAGTATTCTGTTGTTAAACGCAATGGAGGAGTCATTCCAAATGAAGACAAACATGATTTATTAATAAACTTGGATATCAGCCAGCTGCTGATTTGATATTTGTAATGCTTTTGCAAATCACAGTAAAGCATAATTGTATCTGAATAGTAAGTGTAAGCAAGATTGGAATTCTCTGATTAGATAAAATGGTAAAATCTTGCAGTATATTATATTATTCTTCTGTAAAATGGTTGCAATGTAAACAAAGTTTCTGCTGAAGAATTATCTTGTAAATTATAAGTATAGTTTTCTATGTATGGGAATGATCATATCAAAATAAAAATAAGAATGTTGTATAGTTTGTAAAATGGAATCATATTCAATGGCAAGATTTCTTATATTGATGCTTCTTTCTCTGACAGTTAAAATATCAACAAAATAATACCAAACATAACAATAATCCTGGATTTCTTGCTGATGGGATTTTCTGAGCAATGGGAGTTCCAGATTTTGCACTTTGTCATCTTTCTCATGATGTATCTGATTATACTGATAGGAAATCTCCTACTTATTGTTATTGTAGTAAGGAACAGCCATCTTCAGACACCAATGTATTTTTTTCTGGTCAATTTAGCAATTGTTGATATGGGATCCACCACTGTCACCATGCCCAGATCAATAATCAGTGCCCTCACGAGTACAAGAAAGATATCCCATGGCTTGGGACCCGGGTACTTACGGGACCGCCTATTGCCTCCATCAGCCTCCAGCCGACCAGTGCGTTCCCACA
>JAEANM010000716.1:0-32856 GCA_017656035.1 Myanophis thanlyinensis
GGTGCCTTCTGCTTCAAGCCAGGGCAAGTTCTTTCCCTGGCTTGAAGCAGAAGGCACCAGCCTGAAGATGGCGAGTGGGACCTCGCCGAACTGTTGCGAAGAGACCTTTCTGCCAGGTTGAAACGGCCAGGCAGAAGTAACTGGTCCCTCAAGTAACCAGGCCCTATGCTAGGTAGGGTTAATGATGCCAGTCAAAGATGCTAAGCCCTTCCTTCTTTTTCATAGCAAATATGATACAAACTGTAACTGGAAATCATGGAAGGCAACAACACAACACTTTCAGCTTTCAAGTGCAGTTCCATGAAAGAGGCAGTGCTTTTGAAGAAGAAGTGGGTGAATCTTTTGCTTCGATTTCCTGGGTCAAGATTTCATTTTTCTTCAAGGAAATCATTGGAGATAGGGGGGTTGCAGTACAACTGTGGAATACAGAATAGTGGAAAAGAGAAGCACTATACTTTTATTTAGGCACAGCAAAATGTTATGTGTTCAATTTCTCCTCTCATCACCAATAGTCCCTATTGACCATGTGGGATTTTGGCCAATAGTGTAAACCAAAGAGGTTCAACTTTTGTCTGATTCTGCATACCAGATTTTCCTAATTTAGTGCTGTCTATAAGTGTGCTAGGTGAAGTGGAGGAAGCTGGTCATATCATAATCTGCATGTTGCCTGAATTACAACTCCTGGAATTTGTTGGAACTGTTCGAGTTGCATAGCTTAACAATATCTGAAGGAAGCACTATCCTTCATTAGATCTTGTGCCTCCTCACAATATTACACACGTTTATGAGATCTGACTCACACACTTTCCATCACTAGGTGGCAGGACAATATAACCTTCAAATCAAGCCTGTTCTGGTTCAAAGCAACCTGAGATTAGTGTTTCATGATTTTTGATGGCACAGTTCCTTCCGAATCCTTTTACAAGTTCCACGTAATTCATTGCAATTTTTGGTTCCTGAGTAACCATTTGAGCTCATCAGGTGAAGGCATCAGTTGCAAAGTTTCCTGTTGCAGTTAGAAGATAAGATGACCCAAATTTACAAATTTCCTTGGGGCTTCTCATCTGGCAATATCCATGCCAGTGAAGTTCTTTGGACCAAAAAGTAAGGGGTTCACAAACAATACTCAGGAAATATAAAACATAGAATGCAATTTAATCTTATGGATTTAATTCCTTTTACTTTGGACAGCTAATTAAGATCTCAGTTCAGGATCTCCTGCTACAATAGAAGGGGTCTTTGAGAGAGTTTGGGGTAAGTTTATAGTCGTTGACTGGCAACTCAGTGTGTCTATAAGATGTTGTGTAAAGAGAATGCAGAAAATCCATAGCTGGAAATGACAAAGACTTTTCAAACAAGGAAACACTGTGTTAAAATCTGACCTTGATGCCCTGTCTTGTTTTAATAATAGTTAATGGACAGAAAAGATATGTTTGCTTATTTATCTATTTGACTTATACTCTCATTTCTACACTGATGAGCATTCAGAGTAGTTAACAAAATTAAGGTGAAAAACTAATATTAATATTTTACTCAACTTTCCTCAGGTATGATGGAAATCAGGTTGCAATACCTGGAATTACAGCTGAATTTGGGTGGTTGAACTAAAGGTCAATGGCCAAGATGCTGATTCCCATGGAGGTGGATAATAGGATATGCCTTAAATGGTGTTGGGAGCCATATTGGACCTCCAAACAGAGATCCATGTGGTCTTTCTTGGAATTTTTCAGGGTCTTGGAAAAAAAAGATTTCTTGGTTTCTGTAATTCTTGATTGATTTCCTACTGTACTAAATTTTGTAATATAGTACAATAGGAGATCCCTTAATAACTCAAAAAATTATTTCCCTAAAATACTTTTCTAAAATACAAAAGTATTTTGGGTAAAATCTTGCTTTAATTCATTCTAAATCCCATTTATTTCTCTAAATACATAGGATAGATTTCTAAAGTGACCAGATCTGGATTGTACAGTATATCTCTAGACTGACACTAGATGTCAGCAGAGACATGTGGAACCTATCAATTGTAGCTCTGGAGTTTGGGAGCTCTGACTGTATGTAGCCTTAGGTACTCAGCTGATGTCCAAGGAGGATGTAGTCTGAACTTCATCTCTTGTCTTTATATTCTTTGTCTATTCAGCCTTTTAAATTTAAATCTGTCTGAGCTTTCTTTTCCTTAAAACATTGTAGGGATATTTCAATGATCAATGGAGCAGATACATCTTTGGACTTAATTGACTTAAGAAAGGGATGGTAACTTTTATTTTTTTACTTTAAATGTGATACTCTTGTATTTAAGGAACCTATTGCTGAGTGTAGCCATGAACAAGGATCCTTGAAATTGTCTCTGAATTAGACCATTATAGTATTATCTGCTAGCATCAGTTCACACCTACTTTTACAAGCACTCACTTTAACCTGGTTATTTGTATAACATCTTCTGGAAGTTAGTACCTCCCTGAAGATCCCTGAGGACCGTCAACTGACTTACGTCAATAAACCACTAGCACCTGGAACTAGACCTAAACTTGACCTCTATTCTCAGCTGATCCATCACCAGAAGGAGTTCTTTGAAGGACAAGGAATTGGTAGGCATTCTGAAAGTAGCTAAATAGTCATTTTGGAGTGGTAAGATAACAAAACCATCTGCTTTGAATTGTTGGTTCTTAAGTGTAAAGTTGTTATTATTGATTTGAATGGCAGAGACTCACTGTTTTTAGTGGGAGCACATATTTCCCTAGTATTTCGCATAGTAATGTTTTGTTAACTGCAAAATAAGAACTTAATGTGTTCAATCTGACATTATTGAAAATAACCCCTATGCCTCCCCTCCCCCATATACTGACTTCTGGGATGTTGTGTAATCCTATACAAAGGGAACTGAAGTGATTTAGTTATGAATGAGAAGATAAGGGGTTGCTGTCCTGATGTTTTGAAATTATTACTGATAGACAAGTGCATGTTACTTTTCTTCAGAGAAAAAGTTTGGGTGGTCCTGGCTAAAGTAAATTGGTCTTCTGTGGCTATTTTCTTTGCCTTCTGCTAAAGCACAGATTTAGATTTGTTCCTCTAGGGACCAGCACATAACTTTCACTGTGGGAGAGAAGGCAAAGGAAGGCAAAATGAAAAGTCACATGATCACCCAGAGCTAATTTTGGTAGTTTAATTTGGAATTTCATATATGCGTTATATATATTGCTTCTATGACTATCACTAAGTGTTTATCACTTATTGCTTGTATTTATACTGAGAGCTTATGCACCAAAGACAAATTCCTTGTGTGTCCAATCACACTTGGCCAATAAATAATTCTATTCTAATTCTATTCTGTTCTTGAATGTTTCATTAGTGTTTTCTATGTAGTTTTTGCTAACTCACACACCACACGGACAATTAGCACAGACCACTAGGTGTCTGAAATCTAACAAATTAAACCTGAATAAGTAGAGTTCTAATAAAACTTGCCCATTTATCTGCACATTTGGCAACATGGTGTTTTGCAGGATGCGCAAAATCCAATCTTCTCAGATTAAAGATATAGTGTTCTATTGTAATGTCAGCCTTTGATGAGTCTTTTCATCTTCCCCATATTTGAGGCCTCTTGATGTGTTGTGCCTGTAACTCCTGTCATGTCTTTTCATCTCATACAGTACCTTCCCAGAGGACTGATATTTGTTCCCCACTACCCTTTCCCTTTCATGCTTTTGGCATGAAAGTACCTTTGCCTATTTTCCTTTACTTGGCAAAATTGAAAATACTGTTCGGGACTATTTTTATACACCAAGGCCTGAAGGGGGGGCAAATCCAGGGCTAATGATCCTCTTCATCTGCTTTTCAGATCCCTTGTGTGCATGAATGGATTAAACCAAGAACAATGAAAATGGGAGGTGTGTACTGTTTCAGAAAACAGGTGTCTAGTTCCTCCAGAGGAAGGTCCTGCTGTTGTGACCCACTGAGGATGTAGGCGAGATGCTCTGAAGCTGGTGAACCTGCTCTCATTCATTTGGCCATCCTCTATTATTACCCTGCTACACAATTAAAGATGGTTCTGGATATGAGTGCTTTTGATTCTGTTTGAAACTACCCTTACTAATGGATGCACCAATTCTCAGAGGACTTTAACAGTGCTCCTGCCTAAATTAGGCCAATGGAGGAGTTATTAACTGCTCTATTAAGTGCAGTGGGTAGAGACTGGATTGTCAAACTGTAGGATCCCCTATATGAGGATCCCCACTAAGTAGCAGAAGAAAGCTGGCGAGCATTTTGAGATGCTAGGTTTTTCGTGTCTCAAAGAGCACCAATATGGCCTGGCTCCTCTAAGGAGGCCAAACATGTGACCTGATGCTGCGGGTGATCTGCCACCAAAGGTAGAGATTGATGCCTGGGACCCCTCAGACAAGTGCACAGGCTTCATTGTAGAGGAGACAATAAATCAGACTAAGGCATGAACTCTAGCAGTCCTGCAGGAATACCACATTATGAGTCAGAACACACAGACTGCGGATCTATAGTACCAAGCTGTTTTTGGCTTATGTAGCAAGTGGGGGGGGGGGTTTCATATAAACCTACAGGTCCTTCTTCCACTGGATTTGTGGGAAAATTGTTCTACCAAATTGCCTGTTTGTCAGTGCTAATAGATGAGGACAAAGATAGTAACTTTAGACTCATTCACCCACTGCTCTAACAATGGTCTCCTGTGGCTCAGATCGAGTGAAGCATTCGTGTTCATTCCAGTCATGTCCAGGTTGTCACAAAACAGGGGGATGAAGAACTGTCATTGTCTTGTTATTTGAGGTGAACAAGTCTGTGTACAAGCAACAGCCTATCCCATCACTAAACTTACTTTCTGGAGAAAAAAACAGTGGTGTGATCAATAGCTCCATAAGGATAATGGGATTCATTCCTTTTTGAGTGATTGTAACTCTTAATAACCCCAAAATTGATCATCCACATTGTCCAGGGTGATTAGTTTCCAATCTGGACCTTCAGATCGTCCAATGGTGCACTTGTTGTCACCCATCTTATTGTGGTTGTCCTCTTTTTTCTTCCACCATTCCCAGCATCATGAACTGGGTATTTTCTTAATGGGTCCACAATATTGTAATTTGAGTCTGGTCATTTGTGCTTCAAATGAGAACATCTCTCTTGTTTTATTTGATTTTTTTTATAATTATGTGATTTGGTCTTTTTTAAATTTTGTTATCCATAGCATAGTCTACGATAGAATCATAGAATCTTCTTGCTGGGAACAGCATGAACTGCCAATAAAGGGAATTGTGGGCTTGCCATTATTTCAAAAACTGTGTGGATGGCTGCCTTATAATTACTGTTTTTATTTGTCAAAGCTTTCCAAAGGGACCCTGTGACAAAAGGCAACCATGGATTGCAGTGTAAAAGTAGAGCCAACTACATAGTAGCAATACCCTTTTGTACTTGTTCTGCAGGGATTTAATGATTACTGTTGAATGGGTTGCTTGTGCTGTAACCTGCACTCTAACTAAAAAAAAAAGTCATAATTATTATTCAAGAATGCTGATGGAAGACTACTTCCAAATCTATGGTCCCTACCCAAAGGTTCATTCATGAGGGCCAGCACCCAATCATATTGCATAACAGCAAATTATGAAATATTTGTCTTACCTGATGGATTTGTGGCCGAAGTACCATCTTCCAGCTTAATTTCCCATCATTCTGATATTATTAGTAGTAACTATAGACATATCCCTGCCCTCTGCACCTGTGGCAAAGCCCATACTTGCTTTTGGACAGCAAGAAAATCTGTGATGTGTCTGCTATAAATGTTTTAGAATTTAAATGAATCTAAAATGAACATGATGATATAAGTGGGAGCTAATTGTTTGCATTCTCTCCAGCTCTTGACATTTGTCCCTCTGACCTTGATCTCTGCACAACAAAATTCTAAACTTGATCTCGATGCATTGTTGGAAACAGCTGTCCATAAGAGAGTTGGAAGAAACAGGTTTCTGGTGTGAAGACCTGAGTATGAAGAAAGATATACATTTTAATTTTCTATTTGGCACACACATTCTGCTTTCAAAGAAAGAGCCATATAGGAAAAAAGGGAAGTTCAAGCAAAAAAAAAAAAAAAAAGGAAGACAAGTCCTTTAGTGGAGAACATGCTCTGTTGCTGGCTCCCAGGACTGGACTTTGAAAGCCAGGAGATGCTTCAGAGGAAAAACGATGCCTTAAAATAAACTGAGCAAAGGAAGGAGAGCAGAAGGAAGTATAGAGGAATAAAAAGAAGAGTAATGAAGTCTGCCAACTGGTTATATTTCAAAACAAAATTGTTTCAAAAGCTCAGCTGTTCCTTGATGTGTCAACAGATGTTGCCAGGTGCTGTATGAGGCCTGTGCAAATTTCCACACAGAAATTTAACACTTAGGGAAGCTGAATATGCAGCTCTAGTAACTGTAGAAGTAATGATCCCATGATATAAAGTTCTTCTCATAAGACTATATAGTCCAACAAATGTTGGTATTAGCCAAACAGGCATATGCAATGTGATTGTCTCAGGATTCGTTGTTAATTAATGAGCAAATCTAGTTTGAAAGTTCCATTCATTTGTCAAACATTTACCAAAATTCTGGATCCATTTTTATAGCCTGAAGTAATGTCCTGGTGTCTTAAATCTGAGATCATATACTGTATAATGTATCTGATAATAGATATTAAAGGCAATTGAAAAACATGCATAAGTAATTGCACGGATTGAGGATGGCCTAATGTATTTTGGTTTAATTTCAGTTTCATGCAATTGCTGGTGTTTTATAAGGTTCAAGATTCATCAGCAGAAAATTATAATAAACCATTTTATAACTTCAGGATCCCTCTTTGGCCTGGTATTATAATATTATTTTGTATCTTCTCTCAGAACAAAACAAATAGAAATGATGGCTGTTGGAATCCACAGATCAATGCATATTGGGAAATAATCATTATAGCTGGATGTAAGGTAATATGTCAAGGAACTTGTTAATTATATTGCAAGAATTTTTTTGGTAGCCATCAGGACTATCCAAGATGGATAATAAATAAAAACATAGCCAACAAACCATGAATAAAAAACAATTAAAAGCATACAAATGGGAGAACTGAGAGCTAAACAAATAATTTAATAAAATAGTGAAATTGTGGAAACAGAAAATAAATACCATGCAGTTTCAAGCTGTACAAGGCTTAGGATGTATGCCTTATATGATATGATAGGCCTATATCGAAGTGTTTTCTTCAGAAAAACAATATGCTGACAATAAACTGTTTCTAGCAGGATCCGCTGCTCAAGTGATTTATTTGGATCCCTCTTGAGTGTTCTCCTTTGTTACATTGTTTTTTAGTCTTTCTTCTGTTCTTAGCTATGATCATTTCCTTCTTTCCCAGTTAACGTCTGAAGAGCCTTCAAAAACTTTCATACAAGCATCCAAGCCTCTGTGAGAACCACAGGCTATCCTGTCTACAGCAGAGTTGTCCAATCTTGGCAACTTTTAAGACTTGTGGACTTCAACTCCCAAAATTCCCCAGCCAGCATAACTAGCTGGAGAATTTGGGGAGTTGAAGTTCACAAGTCTTAAAACTGCCAAGGTCCTGACACCCATGGTTTACAATATGTACTGGCAAATCCTACAAAAAGAGTTATGGAGAACAATAGTTCAAAAAGGAGTTAGAATTGAGGAATGAGATGTCTCTGCACAAATGCTCACTGGGTTTCCGTTCCCATCTAAAAGTTCTTGTTTTTAAAAGCTGCATCTTTTCAGAGGCAGAGAGCATTTTAAAAGAAGTTTTTCTTTTGTTTTAAATTATTTCCAAATTTTGTTCTACTACCTGAAGGTCTACCAGGACTGTAGAGATCTCTGCTCATCCATCTTCTCATGGATCATTTGTCAATATGTGAACAGGTACAGTGAATTAAATGCCAGCTCCTGAACAAATGCCCACTTTGTTCTGAGGCTTCCTGCAATCCCTTCTTGCTTATGTCCCCTATGCTTTCCAGATAAAGTCCTGCTGAGGCCTCCTCCTCCTCCTTGATCCACTGCTAGGCTGAAGTTGTTCTTATCAGTTTGTCAGCTGCAGATCTCACCTCTCCTCCAATCATTATCTAAGGAGACTCCAATATTTTCTTACTTTGTTCCTAAGTCTCATGCTAACCCTGCTGTGATGGGAAGTAAAATGTTTTGGTATTGGGAGGGAAAGACATTTCTCTTAAGAATCTGTAGGAACAGGCAGGAGGCCTATTCTTTGGCCTCCTAACTTGGCAGTAAGTTAGCATGTTTGGGTTCATATGTCACTTTGGAGTAATGGATTGATATGAAGCTTGCTACTGTAATTTGTCTACCATAGTTTAGTGTGTTCCATGATGCCAGATAATTGTGAATTAATCACTTCTTTTTTCAAAATTGTCATGTACATAATGGATTCTGTATTAGGTGAACCAGACCATTATGTTGAGTGGGGTATAAATATGTTATTAACTCCTCTATGTATTATTAAATAAATCATAATCCTAAATGTTTTGGATAGAATAACATGGGATTAGCTGGATTTTTTTTTAAATGAAAAATTAGGGAATCTCAATTTTCTCTAGAGCTTTATACCCTTTTATTAGTGAAGACGACCACCCCCTCAAGTCTTGCTATCCTGCCTCAAGAAAATGATTGACAATATAGATCACTCAAATCAGATGGCATTCAGACAGGCCCCCTCAGATCAGATGGCATTCAACATGCTACTGGGAAAATCAATTGATTGACTGAATATATGCCATTGAACTATTGTTCACTCTCAGTGAATTTTCTTCAGCTGAATTTTCTTCACGATCTGTGTCTCTCACCTGATCTTTCAGGTCTTCCAATAGGATACTCAGTAACACCTTGCTGACCAATAAAGTAGGTAACTCAGTCCATCCACCTTGCTGCTGGTCAGTCTCTTCTCTTTCCTTTTGGTTTTCCTAACACTAGATATGTCCAAAAATACTTACCGAGGAACCGCTGAAGATTTTTGTATGAAATGAATGCTATATATGATATGAATAAATTAAAACCTTTGGGACATCTAGTTCCTGGTGTTTCTGTGCAGGAAGAAAAACAATGCAAATGTACAAAGACAGAAATTACAGTGGGAATACAGAATACAAGAAGCATGAATATGGGATAGATCAACAGTTCAAGTGAAAGATGAAATAGCTGACTACTCACTGATATCATAGTCAGCAGTGAATTCAAGTGGACTGGAATTGGACACTTTCAGTTAGAAGATCTGACTATTTACTACCCATGAAAAACAAAAAATAGAACCTTATTGCTTTTGTATTCAGGAAGGATATGGTAAATATAGGACTTATAGTGTAGGTAAATATAAGTAAATATAGTACTTGCAGTGCAGTCGAAGACCAAATATTAGCAATTGGACTGGAGGACAGCCCTGAACTATTATAGTTATCCAACTTTCTGCTCCTACCACCATTCAGCCACTTAAAGCATAGTTTATGTTTGAGAGGTAATTTTATCAGAATCAGAATAGAGCTGGAAGGGACCTTGGAGTCTTCTGGTCTAGCTCCTTGCTCAAGCAGGAGAACCTATACCATTTCAGACAGATGGCTGTCCAGTCTCTTCTTAAAAACCTCCAGTGATGAAGCACCCACAACTTCTGAAGGCAACCAGTTTCACTGGTTAATTTTCCACACTGTTAGGAATAAATAAAAGTATTAAATATTTTTAAATTTAAATATTATTCAATATTTTTTTATTTTATATAATTTTTCATATTTATAATTATTATTTTTTATTTTATATTATTATTTTTATATTTAATTATTAAATATTTTTAAATATTTTAAAGAGGTTCTCTTTAGGAGTCACCAGGATGGACAGGATTAGGAATGAGCACACCAGAGGGGTAGCTCAGGTCGGCTGTTTTGGGGACAAGGTCAGAGATTGAGATGGTTTGGACATGTGCAGAGGAGAGAGAGTGGTTATACTGGTAGAAGGATGTTGGAGATGGAGCTGCCAAGCAAGAGGTCAAGAGGAAGGCCAAAGAGGAGATATATGGATGTGCTAAAAGAAGACATGAAGGTGATTGGGGCGAGAGTGAAGGATGCCGAGGATAGAGTTGGGTGGAAGCAGTTGATTCGCTGTGGCGACCCCTAATGAGAACAGCCGAAAGAAGAAGATTAAATATTTTTAAATGTAAATATTTTTATATTTTTAGAATCAACTACAATATGAAATAGAACATACAGGTAAAATTCATGAGACTAGAAGCCAAAGCTGGAAACCATAAAGAGAAACATGTAGTTGGACTTTATAGCATAGAAAACAGAATTGGAAAATGAAGTATCAGTTTCTGCTTATCTAATGAATTCTTCATTGCTAAAACATTCTTCAAACAACCAGAATGTTGCCTGTGTACATGGACAAAACCAGATGGAACACACAGAAATGAAATAGACTATATTACTGGTACAAGAAAGTGAAAGAGCTCAACTTTAATGGTAAGGGTGCGAAAAGGAGCCGATCACAAATTGCTTGTGTGTAAGTTGGAAGCCAAGCTAAAGTGGAAGAAGAAATCCAGTTAGTTTCCATCATGTGTTTTTAATATATTTTCAATTTTCAAAGAGAGCATCGGGAATTGCTTTGAAGTTCTGGATCTCATTTGCCGGAAACCATAGGAACTATGGAATAAAGTCAAATAATTTTATAAGAATTAATGTAGAAAACATTGAGAAAGAACAACACAAACTGGATGTCAGTGAAATGGTAGAAATTGCTGTGGGAGGGGGATCAAACGCAGGACCCACAAAGATGCCAAAAAGAAATGTAACCAGAAACTTCAGTGAGCTGTAGAAGAGATAAGGAACAGTATTACAACAATATCATTAAGACACTGAAAATAGAAACAGACATTAAAAAAAACAAAATAAAAAGCCTTCCAAAATAACTACAAAAGAAGATCAAACTGAGCTAGAAAAACTATTTTAAAATTCTGTACATGTCAAAACCAAGATATTTTAGCCTATACTCCATATTTATAAGAACATCTAGCTTTCAAGGATAAAGTACCCCAATCATTGCCAAGTCAGAAGCTTCAGGAATTGATAGAACATTACAGAAAGATGGCAAGCAATAGAAGAGGAATCAGTAAAGTTCTAATCAAATTAAGTCAGAAAATTTGGTAAAAGACACAGTGGCCAATAAATCAAATCTCCGTTTATAGGAAGAAAGCCAAAAAGGTTTGATAGAATCTGCAAATCATTGCACCATATCATTAATTTCAATTGCTAGTAAAATTATATTTAGGATCATCCCTCACAGATTAGAGCCCTTGATGGAATAGGATATGCAGTTGTTCAAGCTGATTTTTAAAAAGGCAGGTGAATGGGAAATACTATTGCTGATGCACTCTAAATAATAAATTTAAAAAATCTAAAGAATACAAAAAGAAATCATGTAATTCTTTGACTCTAGCAAAGACTCTCAGTTTGGTTCACATGTAAAACCTATATACAGGAGAAGGCGACCACAGTCCAAATAGACCATGACAAAACAGACCAGACCAAGATCAGCAAAGGTGTGAGAAAAGGCTGAATGCTATCCCCTTATTTTGAGATGCCTGAATTAAAAGACAAACATGATTTTAAAACTGAAAGAAGAAACATCAGTCTGCATTACTGTTTTTCTCATTGTTCCGTCACCCACCCATCCCACTATGACTATAACTGTTGCTTGTATCCTTACAATTTATATTGAATATTGTCTCCTAGTATGATTTGACTGCTTATTTGTACCCCCATGACTATCATTGTGTTGTATCTTGTGATTCCTGATGAATGTACTAGTTCCTTTGTTGTACACTGAGAGCCTATGCACCGAAGATGAATTCTTTGTGTGTCCAATCACACTTGGCCAATAAAGAATTCTATTCTATTCTATTCTAACATGTGTTATGCTATGCTGATCACACTGCTCCGATATATAAAAATGATTTGCAAGCTCTAGCAATGAAGGTAAAGGCACTAAGTTAAGTACAAAGATCAGAGGATGTAATTATAACAGATACCAAATCCAATTATAACAGATGGTGGAAATCCATCTCAGAACTGACAATGAAGATGCAGTACCAAAGTGGATGAAGTGGATAGCTTCTGCTTTTGAAGATCAACTATCAAGAGTAAATCATCTACTATCACCTTAATATAAGGAAGAACAGGGAAGTGAGCCTATTTGGGGCAAATTGCTTGTTTGGGAAAACTTGCCAAAACTGAAAACAGTTTTTTATTGAAAACAGACTGGAATGGCTAGGTTGAGAAGAGAGAGCGGTGGGAGAGAGAAAAATCCGGATGGACATCCTGAGCTTGGGGTTGCTGATGATCAAATCCCCTTCTCGGATGTCAGGGATGGGAACGAGAGAGTACACCAACAACAAACAGAACAATCCGATGCAGTCAAAACATCCTGGGGGGCTCCAAGGTGCATTGTGTCGGTGCTTCAGAGCGCCATTAGGAGGACAGGGGAGCCTGCTTGCTATCAAACCCATCAGTAAACAAGGATGGAGACGGGGAGCCAAGAAGGAGTTGGATGGGAATTGGGAGGGAGGGCTGCCCTCCAAGGGAGACCCTCCACTGGACTGTAGCGACTTCCCACTTGATATTGCTCAACTAGTCCACCCACATAACCCCTATGCTACCCACCTGCCAAAAAACCCCCCCACCCTTTGGTGCCCTGCAAGTACAGGTAGTCCCTGACTTACAACAGTTCATTTAGTGACCGTTCAAAGTTGTAAATTCACTGAAAAAAAGTGAATTATGACCATTTTTCACACGGCAGGATCACGTGATCAAAATTCAGATGCTTGGCAACTGTTTCATACGTATGACTTATGACTTATGATCCCAAGATCATGTAATCACCTTCTGACAAGCAAAGCCCATGGGGAAGCCAGATTGGCTTATACAACATGGGTAGTATACTAACTTATCAATTGCAGTGATTCATTTAACAACTTTGCCAAGAAAGGTCTTAAAAAGGGGGCAAACCTCACTTAACAAATGTCTCAAAAATTGGGGGCTCCATTGCGGTCCGAGGATTACCTGTATCTATAAGACAGGTCCTACCATAACTTCCTTCTGCTTTTCCTGGAGCTCTTCTCAGAAAAGAAAACGATCTCATATCGTCTCCCGAGGCAAGGCCCTACGGACGGGAGATGGCTGGAGGGCTCACCCGCAGCGGAGGTGTGGGGAGGTGTCCCGTTCCTCTATTTCGAGAGAACTTTCCGTGTGGCCCTTGGCACCGCTGCGTTGCAAGCGAGCCGGAGGTTCGGGCGTGAATTTAAGGCGCAGGGCTTCCCAGGAGTTAGTACAGCGGTCCTGCTCGGGCGTGTGGGGAGAGCGCCTGCCTGCGTGCCTGCCTGCGGTGACCGGCATTGCCTTGTACGCTCAGTGGAGGTTATTTTTCAAACGGCGGCCAACCTCTTTCATTGGAAAGATTAAAAGCGCCAGCAAACCCCACAGCAGCTCCGCTTCGCCTTTCCCTCTCGTACAGTTGTGCTGAAGGTCCTTGAAGCCGGTGGGACTGTCTCCCGCGAGTGGTAGGGTCAAAGCTGCCAATCTTGGTTTTTGGCTGTTAATGTTGTGACGCTTGCTTGGTAGTCTAAGGGAAAGGGTTGCCCCCGTCTGTCTCGGGCAGCCGGTACAAGACCACCAGCCCTAAAGAAAGCCGATTGATCGCCCGGTTCCGCTTCCTCAGAATATTACATACATTTCACGAAAGTCGGCGCTCTCCAAGGCTTACCTGTCCTACCATCCACTCCCTCGGTGGCCATATTCATGGGGAAGTGTGGAAAGAATTCAATGCCCCTCTCGAAGGCAGCTGTTTAAAAATCGCCGTATCACCATAAAGATACTCCTGGAGGATGAAAGCAACTTGGCAGGGGACAGCAGCTGGCCAGTTGTTCTGCTGTCAAATCTGGTTAGAGATTGGATGGAACACCACCAGGAAATCTCAGGTCTATTTGACAATTCCCAGAAGGCGAATTTGATTACACGAAGTTTGACTTTATTGAACTTGGTCTAAAAAGAAGAAGAGGGGCTGAGCAATCCGTTTCTTTCTATTGTCCCATAATAAGAGAGCCAAGAGACACCTGTGGGGGATGGGTTGCCTTAAATTACAGAACACAGCATCCTTCACTGTCAGACGGCACTCCCAGGCTAACTTTTCGTCAGTTGCCTTGGGACTCCAGCTCCCAGAATGCTCATCGAACACGAGCGGGTTGATTGGAAATTCTGCGATTCGACCTAAAAGAGGCTCGATTCTTTTGGAAGGGTCCGGATTTGCAAAGACCGCCTCGAAACAGCTCTTCGGAGGCAGCGTCATTGGCTCCCGTCGTTCCTCAGGCAGAGTCTGATCTGGGTGGTTTATTTATTAAATTTATGTCCACGCCATGTCCAGAGACGACTCTGGATGGCTTACAAACATTAAAACTACTACACATTAAAATGGGTTAGTAACCCAAAGAGTAGATTGTCTGAATAGCGTTGTCCGAGTTATTTAATCACTAATGATCTTTTGGTGTTCTAACACAGGGAACTTGTTGCCTGTTTGTACGTGTCAGGCAGCCATTTGGGCTCTGGGTGGATTCGCTCAAAATGTGACAGTTGGGGTTATCGTTTCGCTTTTAATGGCCGTCCTCCGCATATTATGGTGGTTAGGTGCTGGTTGCATTCAACTAGCCGCTGGTTAATGTCTGAATAATTTTCAAAAAGTGCATCGGACTGCAATCCCCATTCCAAGGCCCTGTTTATATACACCGGTATAGGATTAAAAGCCCTTTTGTATACAGTCCTTTCGAGCAGAGAGCCATCGACTATGCAAATTGGTCTTTTTGCATACTGATATTTCAGGCCTACCTACTTCTAAATGAATACCCTTAATGCTTTTATGCCTGTGATTTCAAATAGAGGACACGGCCACCCGCGCGGATTAAGCTTCTGTGCCAATTGTTGTTTTGACTCTATTTCATTGCAAATTCTTTGGAAATTCCAACAGCAGGGAGAAGGGGGGGGGGTTGCGGGTCTATTTATCTACAGTAAGGAAAAGGAGTAATTGCATCCCAAGAAATTCAGTGGGACTTTATAGGCTTTGCGAGTTACTGGAAGCCACCCTTCGGACTGGACAGCGGGATATTAGTGAAAATAGTCGCTCCATGGCTGTATCTCCCGAAGCGGGGGAGGGGGAAGGGGGCTTCTCCTACTTTCATTCCAACTCAAAGCAAAGCTGATTTGCAAATGAGCGCAAGGAAACACATAAGCAGCCCAAGTTCAAGCCACTCTTTTTAATGACAAGACATCAGTTCTTTTTTCGTTGAGGTACAGAAACCAACACCCCCTCCCCCATCCCGGAAAGAAGTCACCACCAACGCCACGGCCGGGCAGTGCATTTCATACTCTCAGCAAACCGATTTAGTGCAGAATTCTACGGGGATAACAACTGCCTGCGCCTTCTCCTGGGGCGGGCCGGGTGGTGATACGCCGACCCCCTGCCTCCCACCGCACCGCACCGCAAGTAGGGCCGCCTTTCAAAAAAAAAATAACCAACCAGGAAGAGTTCCCGCAGGGCAAAAGCTTACTGGCAACCCGGGCTTTTGAAGAAATGGTGAAAAGTGGGGGTGCGTCCGTGTTCTCTGCTGGTAATGGAGAAGAAAAGGAAGCCAGTTCGATAAAGGTCCTTCGCGGTTTATAGGCAGATTTAGCTGTATGATTTTTAAATGGGGGAAAGAGGTGCAGATTGGTAAACGAAACTCTTTCCCTCTTAACGCCAAGCGCTCTGCGACTTCGGGAGTCTTTGTAGACATACCTTCGAAGTGGGAGCGAAGGGAAACAGGTCCGGCCACCCCGTCTTTGGACCGAGGTGCGATCTATCCAGAATCCGGGCCTCCGTGAAGCTTCGGTCCTACGGAAATCCGAAGTGGCCCGTCGAAAGCTGGACCAGTAGTCGGCGGCCCCACTTCCGCGCAGGCCCTCCCCTCCGTGTCCAAAGCCCTGGAGAGCTTCCTCGGCCCCACCTAACGCGGAAAGGGGCGCTCTCTCTCGGCTTCTGATGTCCCGGAGAATCGTGTAAGCCGCTTCTCCGAAGGAGGCGCCTGATTGCAGCCGAGCCTGCCTCCGGAAGGCCTCTGGCCCTCTGACCCTACCAGGCTCGGATGCCATGCAACGCGGAAAGGCCGCCGTTCCCTTGCGGGATGGACGTCTGCACCGGGTTCAAGTCCCCCACGCTAAAGTTCATGAAGTTGCCGGCGGCGGCCGAAGGCTGGACGCTCTGCACGGCGGGATAGCTGCAGCTGTAGCTGGCGTTGCAGGCCCCGGTGCCTCCGCCTCCGCCTCCGTAGCTGCCGTAGGCCGGGTAGGCGTTGTAGCTGTAGGGATTGAGGCTGACGTTGTAGGGCGAGCTGTAAGGGGACGAGTCGCCCAAGCAGGGCTTCCCGTCGCGGACCAGGACCGGCACGGCTATCCGGCGAGGCGGCGGGATGCTGCCCACCAGCTCCAGGCTCTGGTCCTGCCTTTGCCTCTTGCACTTGTAGCGGCGGTTCTGGAACCAGATCTTCACCTGGGTGGAGGTGAGCTTCAGCACGTTGGCCAAGTGGTCCCTCTCCGGGGCCGAGAGGTATTTCTGCTGTTTGAAGCGGCGCTCCAGCTCGTAGACTTGCGCTTGCGAGAAAAGCACGCGGGGTTTCCGCCTCTTCCTCTGCCGGGGCCGCTCCGCCTCCTCGGCGTCCCGCTTATCCTGCTCCAGCGACTTCGAGAGGATGCAGAGCTCTGCGGGAAGGCAAAAACAGAGAAACCGAACAGGCGATCAGAGGGTGGAGGCGAGAGCATCTTTAGGAAGCAGCCTTCGCCCGCCCGCGGCCGCTTTTGTCGCCTGCCGTGCCGGGTGAAGCTTCCTTCTCCATGGTTTGATGGTATTTAGCGCTCTCTCTCTTTCTAGTTTGCTATCCCAGCAAATTTCTGGAATCCCAGCTGATTTCTACAGCTACCTTGTAGAATGTAGATAGATCCCGCTAAGAGAGGTGAATTCCGTGGACAAATGATAATCGGCAGCAAGAGTCCCTAATCTTACATCTCAGACTGGCCGTGGCCGCCACCCATCCCTCAGCATTCCTAGTCTAACCTTTCTTACGGAAGTCGGACAATTTCTCCGTTTGCTTTGATCGCTTTTGTTTTGTTCTGCCTCTCCTGAGTTGTCGAAACTAGGGATGTTTAAAAGTAAGTCTAAATTATTCCAGTACAACTCCACAATAAATGGCATACATTCCTCCCCTAAGATTGCAGATCCAAGGGCAACTGTAAGTCAATAAAGCTATACTATTCATTAAAACAGAAAGGAGACCTCTTCCCACAAACACATTCCTCCTTTGGTGTCCCTTAGATGTGTTTGGGAGCCAATTCAATTATACAGAGAAATATTGTTGCCTGGAAAGTACCAACATCCTTGGAAGTTCAGTAGAAGTTGCAGTATGATATCAAATCTATTTAATATGAGGGCCACATATCAAACAAAGTAAGAGAGCAAACGAAATGAGATATGATTTCTAATTCCTCAGCTGAAGAAAATTGAGAGTTTCAAGTGCTAAACTTTGGCTGATTTCCCACCACAGAAACAGTGTGGGTCAGAAAAATAACTCTTCAATCTAGAAAAATTCTGGAAATAATCTCTATGGAAATCCATAGGATTTATTCAACCAAATGAAAATGATTTGGGCAAAAATAAGGGAGAAAAAAAGGATTACTCCAAACGAGGCTGAAATATACACAATTCTTTCCAGACCATAGCTGCCTAAACTTATTTGGTATTATAACCATTTTTGTTGTATTGTGATTATAAGGAACAAGCCTTATCAAATTCAGCCAGCTCTATTAAATAATTCAGTCAATGAAAAAAAAGATTCTATTTCCCTATTATTACTTATACTTGAAAAATACTTTTTCTGCATGCTGTGTATTCAGCCAATTGTAGCTAACAAGCAATTAACTAAAGTTAAACAATCCAACTCTGTCCAATATGTGAATTGGATTTAGGCATGGATTTTAATTTGCACACTCCCAGAAACAGACTGAAATTAGCAGAATTTTTTTCCACTTCACATATAAATGAAATGAAATTACAGATAATGGGTGGATTAGATCTAAGGATCTTTCAATCTCTAATCTTGTGAACATTTACTTGAGAGTAAAATGGTTTGAAATCAATTCAAGCGAAGGACTGCTTAATATTAAACTCATTTTTAATTGTATATAAGCCCATCATGTTTTTTTTGTTTTGTTAATTTCTGAAGTTTAACGTATATCCATAATGGGACCCACATAGGTTTATTTTTGCTGAAGCCTAGGGCTTATACCAGGATAAATATACAAAGTCAAGATGCTGGGTGTTTTCCAGAAGCAAAGTCACACCATTAATTGCATTCTGACTACTTCCTAAGAAGTGAAAGGAGAGTGAAGGAATTAAGGATTTCCTTCCAACCAAGAGATATCACCTGAACAGGGATATTTCTTTCACCAGCTTTCAGCTCAATGGGTGCTATTGCAGTACAGGCTACAAATAAACCAGTGAAAAGAAAGTTGGTAAGTACTGTAAACTGGAAATAGAGGACTGCACCTTAAGGACCCTGAATGCCATGTAGTCTTTTTTCTATTGTACTCCATGGTAGAGGAGATTGCTAATTAAAAAGTTCATATGTAATTCAGTTGATTTGCTTAGGGGTCCCTGAAAAGGAGCATTGTAGCCTGGTGTTTGGGGGGGCCAGCACTGAAAGACACAGACCAATTCTTAATTCCTCCTGAACAAATTATCTCCTGCCAACAGCAGAAGATAATGCTCCAGTTGTTGAATATTCTCACTTTGGAAAGGTTAAAGACCCTGAAATGTCCATTGGGAAGGATAGGTGATTCATCTTCCAATAGAGATTAAATCAACATCCCTAGTGGGAGGTTGGCACCCACTGACATACATTCCACTGGAATACTAGTGGTCTCTCCCCACCTTATGTGGAGAGAAGTTGGGGTCTTTTCCCAAATCAGTGTGCTGAAGGGATCAAAAAGTGGGATCCAAGTTCAGCTTGACTCCAATAACCTTGGGAGCAAGATTAATGCCAGAAAAGAATTGCTGAAAAAGACCTTAACATTTGTATGTATTGTCATTCTCCTGGCTTGATAACCTCAAAATTTCACTCCATCTCAGGTCAGGTGGAGATAGTGAGCATATTTGCCTAGGAAACTGTTTCAGGAAAATCCAATTCATGAGAATTATTTTTCTTTCTTTTTTTATATTTATTGTAGCAGTTGGGAGAGAAAATCTGTCCCAAAGTCTTTAGAGGCCAGAAAACAAAGTGAGAGCCATGACCAAAGCAAGGGAATGATACAATTTGCAAGCCTATTCTTGTGTATTCAGAAGCAGTGGGACTTTCCATTTTGGGATCAGTGGGACTTTGGCAGCTTAGAAAATAGAACATATTCTCAACAGTTTTAGGATGCACAGGTAAGGCGTTTTCACCCATGAGTGAATTCAAAGAATTCAATAGATTTGCTTCTCAGTAGAAATAGCCAGTTTTGTACTACAACTCCTACTCGGAAAGGAGAGCTTAGCAGTAAACATTTAATAACAATAACATCATAACTCAGTTGTTTAAATAGGTCCATGCTTAATAAAAACAAACTAGCTTTCATTGAATTTTGAAGAATGAAAAACCCCAGCATTGCTTATTCATATTAGCCCTTCAACTACTTGGGGGGGGGGGGGGCTTACCTAAAATGAGACGAAGAAATTTGGAGGTGGTGAGGTGTCTAAATGTAGTTTCTAAATACTTGAGCATTGCCTACACATTTTTGAATGTCAGTCCCATTGCAGCTGAGTAGATGTTGTAGTAGTAGGATCAGAATTTATGAACAAGGACTCAGGAAGGACTCAATAAGGTAATTGAAGGCAAGACATTTTGTTTCCAAATATTCTGGACTTCAAGGGAAAGGACTAATTCATTAATGAATAATTAGCCTTTAAAATGGGGGAGGGAGTTTATCTTAGATCCACTGGGATTAAGGTTATGTCAGAAGAGGATTTTTTTCTGTCTAAAAATTTCTTGGGTAGTTATTCCAAATTCCAGATAATCTTCCTTTCAGGTAAATATATTAATAGATAAATATAATCAATATAAATAGATTGAACTACTATCAAGGGTTGTTGTAAGAACTGCAACAAAGGAGGGAGGTGAAAGCCATTTTTAAGAACTAAGTAAGTATTAGGTACTGTCCTACTTAAGTATAATTCTTCACCAGCTGTGTTAACCTTATTATAACACAGTGTCTACTTAGATTCTCACCAATTACTTGTCACAGTAACTGCAAGTTACCCACGTAAGAGTCTAAGGATATTGATACCGAGGGATCTTCACTAGGGGAGGGATGAGACACCCCCCCCCCCAAAAAAAAAACAAAAAAAAAACACACAGACTGTACAGGACCAAACTGTACAGGCGACGTCTTCAATGCTCCACTTAAATCCTTCCCAGCCACCAGAAATCGACCTCCATCCACGATGGGCTACTCTTCCCTCCTAACCTTCCTATAGTCTCTCCCCGTCCGGAACGGCAACAGGGCATGGCCCAGCAAGGCAGAGGCGGGCTCAGGGCTCCTTCCCAGCGCTGGCCCGCAGACACCTCCCCGCCGGCATCCCCTCCTCGGAAGAGCCCCTCTTCCCCCCAGGGATGAATCCGTCTTGGCGGAGGATGCTTCGGCCCGCGCAGCATGGCCGAAGGACCAGCGCTGACCCTCCTCCTCCTCCTCCGCCCCCCTCCCGCGGTTACCTTTTTTGCTCTCCTTCGGCTCCTTGGTCGGTTCTACCTCCACGTAGCTCTTGGCGAAGAAAGGCCCGGGGAAAGTGCTGCCGCTGCCTTTGGCCAGGCCGGCCGGGGCCTCGGCGAGAGGGGCGTCCTCTGCCGGGTAGGACTCTTGCTTGAAGGTGGCCAGCATGCAGGAGGAGGGCGAACCCAAGGCCGAAAGCTCCAGGGACGCCAGGCCGCTGGGATGCTGCTCCAGGCTCAAGATATCCTTGACCGAGAAAGGCGTGCTGGTCACAGGGCTCGGGAACATGGTGGGCGCTGCAGCGGAGCTGAGGCCGGTGCCCCCCGCGAACGCCGGCTTCCGAAGGGCGCCGCGCCGGCCAAGCGCCCAGCCTTGGCTTGTGGTCTGGAGGCAGGTAGAGAGGCGGGACCCCGATGAAGAGGAGGGACCCTGCCCTGGGGGAGCCTTCTCATTGGTCTGTCCGGACGCCACGGCCCGCGAGGGGCAGCTTGCCCGACCCACCTAATATAGGCATGGAACTCCGGGAAGCGCCGCCGAAGGAAAAAGGCAGGAGCGCCGGCCTTGGCCGCGTCTCCTGTCGGCGGAGAGGCCTCTTGTGTACTAAAACTCTGCCTTCCGCCATCCATCACGCCGCCAGGCTAGATAAACACGCCGCGAGCAAAGCCTCAGGCGAAGGCGGCGGCCTGAATGTCAAGGGAGCTCGGGGGCGGAGGCCAGCAGAGGCTGCTTCTTTTCCCTCCCGGCCCTCGGTCGGGGAATATAGCGGGCGAGGTGGTGGGGCTTGCCGGAGCCTCAAATGACCAGCTTTTCTCATCCTCGCCCCGAAAGAAGCTTCCCGAGGCGGCCTGCACTCCCCCGCGGGCTTTGCCGGCTTTATCTCTTCCCCTGCCGGAAGAGCGGGAAGAAAGCCGGCGGTCCCGAGACGCCCCATTCCGTGAGGCGACTCGGGTTTCACTGGATAGAGGAGGAGGCAGGCTTTGGAAAGGCTGCCTTTTTTCCTTTACGTTCATCACCAGCATAGTAATAGCAATCAGTCCTTTTATTTTTTTTAAATTGTATTTACGATTTGCCTCCTTGAACGCCAAACGGGGAAGGCGCGGTATGAATTCTGCGCATGGGCCGCGGAAACACAGACACTCGCCCCCTCAAGGCTCGCAGCGCTTACTCGCTAGGGCCGCGCCGCTTCGACTTCGCGGCCCAGCTAAGCCCTTCAGGAAGCTTTAGGCCAGTGTTTCTCAACCTTGGCGACTTTTAAGATGTTTGGACTTCAACTCCCAGAATTGGCTGTTTGGACTTCAACTCCCAGAATTCCCCAGCCAATTCTGGGAGTTGAAGTCCAAACATCTTAAAGTCGCCAAGGTTGAGAAACGCTGCTTTAGGCCATGACTCCTCGCAGCTGAAGCAATCCGGCTCGCCCAGGGTCAGGATTGGTGACTTTACTCAGCCTGGCCTCCAGCGTCTTCCCCGTCGCCCTTTCTCCAGGACACCCTCTCGCTTACCTAGACACATGCTAAATCTCTGGCCCACGTAGTGTGGAGACCAGCATCCGTATCTGCAGCGTTGGGTTTTGACTTAGGACAGATAGAAAAATTGGCCCCGCTAAGCTTAGACACTGGCCAAGAATCCCACTACTAGGACTGCCTCCCCCGTTCAGTCCGGCTCTGGCTGAAGGCGGGCTTTTGCTGGAAGGAAAGCAGGCCCATGGAAAACCACTCACCTCCCTAGCCGTGGACCAATTGAGAGAAGGGAGAGGGACCGGCGCCATCCAGGGGAAGGCCTGTCTTCCTTTCCCTCTCTAACTTGGAGAGGCCTGATAAGAGCAGGGTCTGCCAGCAATGGAGGAGAGCTGCTTGCTCCTGGTCCTTCTAGTGGAGGGGAAGCGGGGATCCGGAGCAGACTCCATCCGGACCTTCCAGGGTCAGCAGGGGCGCAGCATTCGGGTGGGGTGGGGAGATTTTTGCTCAAAGTGCCCTCAAGAGCCTCTTCCCCAGATGGAAATAAGTTTCTTTCTTTTCAAGGGTCTCTCTCTCTCTCTCTCTCTCTGAGGGATCAATAACTCGTGCTGCCCACTAGACCGCTTTCCACCGGGTGTCAGGGCTTGCAGGACCCTAAGGCTGCAGGCGCAGGGGGGGGAGGGAAGCTGCTTTTTTTGACAAAGTAAAGCAGCCAGTGAGGCAGGTCTCATGCCCTTCTTGGCATCTCTCGAATTCGCAGTCGCCCTGGAGCCTTCAGCCCCTGCCAACTGAGCAGTCAGGGTTACCTTCCTTGAAGGCTAATGCCTTTGGTTGGAAGAAAATGCCTTTTTGGTTCCAGCTCACTGAGTTAAAGCCTTATATTTACACTCTGATTTCGAAGTAAAGCACACATTTTCTACTTCAACAAATATCCTGGAAGCATAAAACAACTGGATCCACATCTCTCCCTTCCCACTCCCAGCCCCCCCCCCCCCCCCCCACACACACACACACACTTGTACATTTAACAATTTAACAACACAGATAAAATTAGATTAAAACTAAGTAGATTTAATATATTAGGCAAATATTGCCTCTAGTTTTATAAAGTATCGTAATTTTCAATGTCTCATACTTCCGTGTAGCACAGTGTAAGGGGTGCATCTCGGTTGTACGTAAAAAAAATATTGTGCAATGGTAGGTAAAGTTCCTTCTCCTTTCAGTCAAGTTTCAGTCCTGGTGGTTTCTGAGTCATGTTCCTGCTGAGGTGGTATTTTTTGGTAGCAGTATAGAAGGTGCCATCTATTGCTGCCTTGTGACTCCATGTACTATTGTAGTTTTCAGCACTGGGATTTCCTGGTGATCTCCTAGCTAAACACTAACCAAACTCAACCCTCTTTAGCTTCTGAGCCCAGGAATGGCTGACCAGATTTGTTGACTGCTGAAACTGCATATTGATTCAAGGAAGAGGAAATTGTAAGTGAACACCCACCCTACCCCTCCACACATGCATACATACATAAATGGGAAGCTGGGATGCAACTGAAGGCAGAGCCTTCGGCTTTAAGGTCCTTTTTTCTGAATGTGTCTGTCCAGACACTTTTCCTTCCACATCCTAGTGATTGAATGCAATTGAACATTTTCAAGTCTTGTAGATAGATCTGTAGCTGCAGGTTCTATTTATTTCAGTAAACACCTTGATTCTAAGTGTTTACATGTGCCTCACTTCACCAATGTATATCCTGCAATTCTATATGATTATTTATTAAATGTATTTATCACAAGGCGATTTTTCTGGGTGGGGGAGTTGATTATTACAATACCTTTTAGCTGGTTGTATTGTTTTCAAAATGATTATTTCAGAAATGGGGAAAGACCCTGGGCCAAGAATATAAGGAAATGAGGATGGTGGTGAAAGTTTATTCAAATTCCAGGGGCATTAATAAATGGAGAAAAGTATTAACCAAGGGTAAGATTATTTTTCTCCTAGAAATAAATTGCCCATCCTTCCTTCTGGGGGACCTTCATGCTGTGGAAATCAACCCACATTTTGCTTGTTTGTTCTGTTGTTGCTATTTGACCTTCTCCCTTAGACATGCAACAGGAGCAATTGAGCAGGGATCCTCAGCCTTATCTGAGACTAATTGTTTCCAGAAGGGTTATGGCTTTGGACATTATCTCACTCCTTCTTGCTTTCTATCCATTTCCCCCAACTCAGTTCCCACCTCCCCCCCAGCCATCTAGGACTCCCAGTTGTATTTAAAGACTGGTTTTTGATCTGCAATTTGTAAAGCCTTGCCAAAAAGTGATTCTCTGGGGAAGGAAGGAAGGAAGGAAGGAAGGAAACTTTGATCAGTTGGGTTGTAGGTGGCCTAGTCAGAAATCTGTCTCTCTCCTGTCCTCTCCCCAACCTCACCTCCCTAAGTAAGGAATTCATTTTATCTCACAAGAAAATGGAAGTGGCAACATCCGATTCAATTAAAATTCTTGCCCTAGGAAGGTTTTTGGGGATGGTATATCAGATCCAAACTCTGTGATGACAGTTTGAGAGATTAGTCTGTATACAGAAACCCAAAATATAAGGCTGAGGCAAAAGAAGAAGAGGAGATGAATTAGTGGATCAATCTCCTTACTGTTTGAGCTCCCTTTCTTCCTTTGACATTACTATTGTATTTCAATAACTTAAACTATTTTCTTGTGTTGTTATGAATTAGATCCCAAGCTGAGCAAATTCAATAGCATTTTATACTGTATTCCAAGCCAAGTGTAGGCAGAAACAACTTTCATTGGGACAATGATTATAATTTTCAATGAAGTCTTATAAAATATTTTAGTATTTTAGAATACCGTATTTTTTTTTCTCTTATAGTGTATGCTTCTTTTAATGCATTTGCTGGGATATCTCTGAGCCTCTAATAAGTTATTTTTGCTTCCAAAGCATCATGTTAATCTATATCCAAATTTATATAAGCAGAATGTGGTAATAAATTTTTGGCTGAAATCTATGTCTTTAATTAATAAAATATGTTTAATGGGTGACCTCTTTTTCTGAGAGAATGCAAATAGTAGTAGTTTTGTATATTTATGTATAAGCAGATGTGAATTCTAAAAATGTCAGGCATTGAAAGACTGAGCAAAAAGGCCTATTTTTGTTGGTAGTCAAAGCACATTAGGATCTGTGCCATTTCTGCCCCCACCCCCATTGTTCTGAAGAAAGTTAAGTCTTGATATTTTGCTTACTTGAGGCAACCTACTCCTCAGTTGTAATATTCAAGAATGAAATAATTTCTTGAATTGTGATTTGATAACAAGTCTTAGAAGGTCAGGAGCCTTTTGTGCTTTCAAAATGGAAAAGCTGGTTGTACAAAAGTTGGAGGAAACTTGTATGTGAGGGGGCATTTTTTTTAAATTAACCTATCCCTTTAAACAGGTAGGTGGCATACCTAGGAGTTCCATTCATTTCAGAATTCCCAAGTCTGCCTGTTTCATATTCCTTTTCCTGCTTCTCCGAGTGCAGTTCAGACTTGCAAGTGTCATCTCCTGTGGATTAATTGCAAGGAGAGAAAGGCAGTGGTATAGTAATAGTCCAAGCAGCAAATCAACTTTAATGATGACCTGAAACTATTAATTATAATCAATTAAGTATTAGGTATACTACGTGAAAAAGTGACACAAAAACTGGCCTGTCTCCTAGGTCAGGTCTGTGGTAAGAAATTGTTGTTGATTACCATTAATAATTAATATAATTGTATTTTGTACATAAAGCTTTGTAATAGTTAACACATTTGTTCTCACAAAACTTCTGTGAGGCAGGATGTTGTGCAATAATTTGTCTGAAAATAGATCTGGAAATGAAATTGGAGAAAAGGTGAAATTGTCATAATTATCTCATTCTGAGAATGAATTTTAACTCAGAATACCCCCATTATGTGTTCTATAGCTTTCGTTTTTAATTAGCACACTAATGCTGCATGTATTATTTATCAGAACAAGTCATTTCTCAGAAACAAGTTGCAACTGAGGTTCTTTCAAAACTTGACTCCTAGATTTAAAGATACACTGTCTCTTGAGGCTGAGGCCACAACTTTAAACCACCTACACTAGTTGAATCCTCTTCCCTTCGGTTTAATGTAACTCCTATGAAAATGCTCAGGAACCTCAGAAAACATGCTTAGCCCTTTGTAATATAATACAGGATTGCCTAACTATTGAGTTTTGTATACAATTCTGGCTCCATTATTTCTTGCTAAGTCATCGTCTAAGACCATGCATTAATTGCTTAATTACAACGTCAATTAAGTTACCATGTTGTCATTTCCAAGCAGTCACTGTTTAGGGAGAGTGGAAAGAAAAAAAAACCACCCAGAGGGACGAGCCACGATTCTTTAAACGTCTGGGAGACACGCGTAATCTGATCTACTGTGCTCAGAAGTTGGGCGCTGCTGCTTTCGGCGGCGCTTGCTGTGCTTTCTCGAGCGGCCAACGCTTCACAGCAGGGCAAAGCTATGTAACAAACGGCGGTAGGCCAGGAATTGAACAAGTACTGTATATCTACACAGCACATTTATTTATATAGCGTGCACCTCCAGCACGGATTAGCAACAACAACAACAACGCGGGAGCTGCACCCAAAGGCTATTTGGGAGGCCGGTGGATGGCTGCGACGGATCTCCCTCCTTTGGTCCGGGGCGTGTCGCTAGATTTGCCCGAGCTCGCGTCCATAAAGTCATTATTAATGCTCCGCGGCGTCGGTGGGAATCCCCGCTCGGTCCGGGAGGGGGAGGGTGACGCGGGCGGGACGGAGCGCCGATGATTAATGGGCCGCTAAGGCGAAGCTGTTCCCGCCGGCCTCCATTCGTTTAATGCAGCCGGGAGCCACCGCTCGTTATCCGGCGCTTTATCTCCCATTGAGCTCCCTCTGCTAATACTCCAAATGGCCGCTTTCGCCTCGCCCTGTTTACAGCCCCCTTCGGCGGACGCCCCCCTGATGAATTGACATTAGCACTTTTTCGCACTCCTGTATCAACAAAAAAGAACTGCAGAGCTGCAATAATGGCGGGAAAAGCAAACACTCGCCCGACCAGATCGAGCGCGTCTGCTCTATGTCCGCCTGATGGATGAGCCAAGCCTGACAGGCTGCAGCTCAGGACCTGGCCCTGCACCGTTTGGTTGCTGCGGGCCGGGAGATGAAGCCTCCAGGGTGCTGGAAAATGGCAGGGCGTCTCTGCGTTTCAGCCCTCCCCGTGAGGGTGCAGGGGAGGCAGATGGGCGGGGAGACAGTCTGTCAAATGCGTATGCACAAGGCCGCGGCCTTTGCCCTCCACCCATCCGCCCCCGGGCTGCCATCTTTTTTCTACTACAGGGCCGCCCCCGTTTTTTCCAGCAGTACTTCACCTTGTCTCCTCGGTCTGCGCAAAAAATGTCGTTTTCTGTTTCCTCACCAAATCAAACTGAAAAAGGGGGGGAATTAAAAAAGCAGATATGCAATTGGAAGATTGTAAAGACTTGTTGGGCTGGATTGGAGTCACCTATTTTTTTTTTTTGTTTATTCGATTACTAATGGAATAAACAAAAAAAAATTGTGGAGGGAATGGAAGAACAGGCAATTGGTGTCTTTAAGGACGCTTATAAAGATGCTATAATTGGCTATGTGTGAGGTGAGAGAAAACAATTGGGATAATTAATAGTTAAAGCAAATAAGTAGTATGACAATAGATAGAATGCCTCAGCCCTAATCTCTCTTTAGCATCCCATCTCAAAACTATGGGGAGAAGGGGGGAACGAACTATACCTACAGTGGACCAATTTATATTGGTTAACAAGAATGTAACTTTAAATAATTTAACCTAAGAATTGTTATTCTTTTTCTTCTATAGGAGCCCATGGGGGGGGGGGACCCAAACAGCTTGTTGCGTAAGATTAAGGTATGGAATAGAATGGAGAAGAAAACTTTTAAAAATTTGATTTTATAGCTTTTATTTCTGTGCTAATTTATACACTGATGATTTTCTTAAGTAATCAGAATCTATAAACACTGTAATTGACTTTCCCACAAGTGCTAGTCATGTTTAAGTATACATATTTATTTTAAGTTGCTTTGGAATACTTTATATTTTATAGGCAAAGACAAAATCAGTTGTTTTAAATTTATTTCTAAAACTTATTCAACACTGAAACATGCATGAACTTAGATTTTTGAAAAACAAAATTCTGTCAAGATTCATATTAATTTATACTTAAAGTTCAAACGTCAATAGGTTTAATTTTTTTCAAGGTTGATCACAACATTTAATAGTAGATTAAAAATGAAATTGTTTCATTTGAAAAGATTCCCTAAGTCAGCAGTATCTTTATATATCTGTAAATGTGAGTGCCTGTTACATCTGAAGCTATTACTATTTAAAATATTTTTTTCTAAAGTGATGTTCTTGAACAACTATTTGTGCCAGAAATATTTGCTGTATACAAATACAAATAAATAATTATAAGCTCATGATTAATTGCTTTTAAAATATGTTTATGAACCCCATTCATGGACAACTGCCACAACCTAGTCCTAAGGCATATTTAGTAAAATAAACTAATTTTCACTGGCTTATATGGAATTTACTAAAATATATATAGATATTTCAGATTGAATTCAATTACTTAAAATATTATTCAAAATATTTTTTTTCTTGAAAAAGAAAACTTAAAACTACTTTGTTTTCAGATGATTGATTTAATTCCCCATGGGAGAAAGATTGCTAGCTATGTTCTGGAACCTTGTGCAACCTGCCCAAGGTCTCTGTTTATAAACTTCGAGTTTCTGATACCTTGGCACTAATTGAGCACTAGCACTTCAAGTGTTGTGGGTGTATTAAGAGGTAGGATTCCAGCAACAGGCTATTAGCAGTTCCTTGAGTAAATCTTTGCAGATTTCCTCCTGCTTCCCCTGCCCGGGCTTCCTCCCCCTTTCTTAACTGCAGAACTAGCAGAGAAAATGGTCTTGTTGACATTGCTCCTGGCTTCTTAACACTTTAGAGGATGAGAGGCGCCAGTTCAAATGCACTGCACTTTAGCTTGCACTATACCTGCTCACAGCTTATATCCATCAACAAATACTAGCCCATATTGGGCACAGATGACAACAATATACACCAGAGAGAAATTAGTCCATAACAGCTTCTTACCGTTTTGACCAAAAAGCTAGTCTAAGAGGTTAAATTTCTACTCATCTCAGGCTATTTTTTTTAATCTCTGAAATATTTTGAAGATTCTGAAAAAGGATAAACTACAGAAATTTTTTAAAAATTTAAAAATTCTTTTGGTGAAATCTATAGATAAAAATTGTTATTCTCATGTCAAATATGAATCAGTTGATAAATATAGCAACATGCAAATCTGAAAGAACAAATATTTCCAAGTATATAAAGATTCTAATTAAAAAGGAATCTTCATATTGTATCTTTTGAGATAACTCACTGATACTTCTTGAAAGGCTCCTGTCTGATTGTAGGACAAGTAAAATTTTAACAAATAAACTATACCCTTCCTGGCTTAGGGAGCCAGAGAAATGGGACAGTTCTCCTTACTGAAAAACAAGAGCATGGTTTTGGTCTGTATGAGTCTGGCAGCCCTATAAGGATGAGAAGCAGCATTGCATTAGGTGTACCTTGGTGCAGTTGGAAAGGACACTCAAATATTTACACATCTTTGGCTAGCAAAGTCTGAAGTAGATGTTGAATGGTCAGATCTCTTATCTAGAGGGCTCCTTTAAGGTAGGTTATCATGGTAAGTATATCATATTTGGTGTAGTGGTTAGGGCATCAGGCTAGAAACTGGGACACTGTGAGTTTTAGTACTGCCTTAGGCAGAAAGCCAGCTGCGTGACCTTGGGCTAGTCACTTTTCTCAGCCTTGGAAAGGAGGCAATGGCAACCCACTTCTGAAAAATCTTGCCAAGAAAACTGTAGGGATTTGTCTAGGCAAGACCACCATTGAACGGAAGTGGGAAAATCATGGTAAGTAGGTGATGAAATGGAATCAGGCATTTTTGAAGCTACTTTTTTGGCACATAAGTAGTTTTGATCATATTACTAATTTATATCACGCCTTTATGCTAATGTGCCATGCAAAGCATATAAAATATAACTTTAAAAAATTAAAAGCAAGCAAGTGTGTTTGTCAATCATATTAAAAGTAAATAGTTAAATGTGCAGGGAAGATTATTCCATTTGGTTAATGGTCTGAGGGATCAGTCTGATAAAAGATTTGATAGGTTAGCACCTAACAAACAAACAACCAGTTTACCCCTCAGGAAGTCTACAGGTAGCTATGAAGCCTCCCCAAGTATTTCTTAAAGCTTGTGAGACACTTGAGGATATTTGTGGTTAGAGACATCATATGTGCCACTTTTGTGGGAGAGAGACAGACAGCCTTCCCTTCCAGCAGCAATCTCCTCCCTACACCCCAAACCTGGAATGAAATTTACAAACAAAGATTCTTCCTTTGTCAATCAAAGGGAATACCCAATCAGTAGCACTAGAAGTTAAAGTTGGTAGCAAGGCATAATTGACAGATGAAATAACCTATTTCAAAATATTTTAGGGTCTGGGCTTATTTAATTCTGTTATGGTGTGATAACAGTCATCTGGATCTAGGACTAGACAATATAATGGCATGTGTTTATTTATTGAAATTGACTCCCACCAAAGTACATAGAAGCTGTTTGATGAATGAGTAGATGAGATGATTAGAAAGGTGTTCGTTATTTAGAAGAGTTGTTATAAAAGCCATACTTTCTTAACGGCCCAGTGACTTACCAACTGAACACCATTCAACAAATCAGGCAGCATTACAAAGATAGAGCACACAATTTAATAAACATTAATAGATTTGGTTAAAATATCTACACAGTCTCCCCCAGCACTGGGGAAAAGTGCCTGAAAACAAAAATATCTAATTGTACAACTGCCGCCCCCCCCCCCCAGTAATTTTTATTGTTATAATAACTAGTGTTTTGGAAAGGATAGAATATTGTTACTTGTGTATTTTTAATTGATACCAGCTTAGATAGTTGCTTAACATTTGCCACGGACAGCTACAATGGCAATAGCCATGGATTCTTTTCACCCTCTTAAATGATGAAAAGGGCATCTGAAAATCCCGGCTTGGAAATCAGTTTATTGTGGAGAATAATAATTTCTTCCAAGCTAATAAAATGGGGATTAAAACTACATGCGGGCTCTAAATAGTGGGACTAGCGTTTGGAAAAACCTCTTCGTGTCGAGTGGAAGTATCCGATTTTGAGTTACTGAAGGGAGACTGTGGGACGGGTTCGGTATCTTACCAAATCGGAAACCACGGCGGGGCTAAAGCAGCGAGGACGGGCTGTAGGTATTAAATAGGCTTTTCAGGAGAAAACCTCCCTTGGCGAACCAGGGCCACTTGGAGGTCTGCATCCGAGGCTTCTGCCAGGGTGGCCGGCAGGCTCCACGCCTCGTTTCGGAGCGGCCCGATTTTGCCTCGCCTGGCTTCAACTTAGTGGGCGGCGAGGAACGGGACAAGCAGCGGTCTTTCTCACGACTCAGCTCCCTTCTCGCCGGGCCAAAACCCAGGAATGCAGCAGCTGGCCGCACAAAGGGTGGCGCCGCCGCCGTACATCTGGAGAGCGCGGCTCCTTGGTTTCAAAGCGCCGTGGCGTTGGTGGCTTGGGAACCCGCGAAGCAGCCAGGCCGGTCGGGGTGACGCGGACCTGCTGCCGGGAAGGCAACCCTCGCTCGGCTGGAAGAGGGAAGGGCTGGGCGGAGCGAAGGTCCAGCTGGGCTGACTTGCCGCCCCTCTGAGCGCGCAGGGGGCGGGGTGGGGGCGGGGGTGGGGGAGGGGGAGCTCTTCGGGATCGCTCTATCGCCAATGCCGGCAGGCAGCGACAAAGGGCCATTAGGCGCAGCTTTTCTCCCCCTCCCCCCGGAAAGGACTTCCCACTGGGGAAGATAAAGGCGGCGATAGAGGTTCTGAAATAGTTGCCCCTCTCCGCTCCGCCGGCCTTATCAGGGGAAGATAGGGCCGCGAGGCAGGGCGAGGTCATGTTATCTGCGCTCTTGGCCGCCGTCCCCAAACGCTGCCTTGTCAGGAGAGACGCCACCCGCATTAGGACCCAGACTGGGCTCCTTCCGTCCCCAGTCACTCACCAAATCTCCCAGGGCCCGCCGCCACCGACAGCTCGTTCCCAGGAGAATTAGAAAGGCTCCGGCCGCCAGGGTGGGTGGACGGGGGGGGGGGGGGGAGGAGGCTTGCGCAGGCGGGGCCGAACGCACCGGCGTCTCCTCCTGCTTTGCCCTCCAGCCGCCTCCTCTCCTCTGGCAGAGAAGGAGCCCGTGCGGGGACCCTTCCAAGTTCCAGTCAAAGCTTGGGGACAAGCTCACCCCCATCATCCCCTGGCTGGAGGGCTTTAACGCCCATCATTCTTGACCGGCCTACACTACTGTCCAAATGCCTTTGGAGCCCACCGCAAGGGGAAAGGCGATCCGAGAGCGGGGGGGGGGGGAGAGAGAGAGAGAGAGAG
>JAEANM010000717.1:0-27199 GCA_017656035.1 Myanophis thanlyinensis
TTCTAACAACCAGTTTTCCGAACTGCTTAGAAAATTTACTACCGGTTCTAGCGAACCTGCTAGAACCTGCTGAATTTTACCTCTGATCAGAAAGCTCTGAAAGCAGTCACTATTTCTGTAAGGAATTGTCAGGATGTTGAAAATGGCTGCTTCCAGGAAGTATGGGGAGTATTTCCAAGTGTTGAGAGGTCCTGTTGGGGCAGGATGATGGGAAAGAGAGGCAGGGGATTACACTATCTCCATGGTCTGTTGTAAGGGTGAATTAGTACAGGGGCACATTGCAGCTGTTGTAATTTTGAATCAGGATCATGTATAGTTTTGGGATGTCAATGTAACTTCAAACAGTTATTTAGTGACCTGTCATATGTTTTAGTCTTCATCCCTCTAATCATCTTTGTTGATCTTCTCTGTTGTCTTTCTAGAATTTATATTATGATGGCCAAAACTGGATGTAGTATTCCAAATATGGTCTTACCAAGGCATTATAAAGTGGTACAACATGATCTTGATTCTATCTCTCTGTTAATGCAGCCAAGGGTTGCATTGGCTTTTTTTGCGGTTGCAGAATATTGTTGGATTGCGGTCACGGGTGAGCATGTAAGCATTCCACTGCATATTGTACCATGTATAATTGTGTATGTGACCAATAAATTGGAATTGGAATTTTGGATGATTTTCAAATGGTTGTCCACTAGGACTCCACAATCCTTTTCACAGTTACTGTTATTGAGCCAGGTTCTACCTATTCTAAACATGTACATTTGGTTTTTCTTTCCTAAGCGTACAACCTTAACTTTTCTCATCATTGAATTTTATTCTTTTAGGTGAATTTTATTTTGTTAGGCCCAGTGTTCAAGTCTGTTGAGATCCTTCTCAATCTATATTCTGTGATGTTGGCTATTCCTGCCAGCTTTATGTTGCCTGCAAATTTGATGAGTTCCCCTTCTATTCCATCATCTAAATCATTTATGAAGATGTTGAAGAGTACTGGGCCTAAGACAGAACCTTGGGGTAGCCCACTGCTAATTTCCCTCCATGTAGATGTAGTTCCATTAAGGATTACATATTAAGTATATGTGTTCATTCACACACACACTCAACTCATTTAAAATCAATATATCCCTTAACTTTATCAATTATATGAATCATAATACAGTATGTAAATCAAAAAGAATGATTTGATTTGATTGTCTAAAATACCTGTAAGAGATGGCCAAATATGGGGCTATAAAATAGACAGAATTCTGCCTTTTAGCTAAAACTGAAGATAGAAATAGAAATGTATTTTGCTGGACCTTTTTTTTCAAGTTTTTTATTTTTTTTTCCTTACATAACAAATTTACATCATCCATTAAACTGTGTGTTGTCTGGGTATATAACAATTTCATTGACATAATTATAGTTTACCAAATAATATAATATAACATAATACAGTGTAATACAATTGCATATACTATTGTTCATGCATTACTTATTCATCCTATATTTCTTACAATCATAATACCACTTCTTTACTTCCATAAATTTAAACTTCTTTGGCTTTCATTTTTCTATTTCTTATTTTTGTTATCTAACCATTGGTAAAATATCTCCCATGTTCTATAATATTCATTTTGTTCTTTTCTCCTAATTTCCAGTGGCAGTATATTCATTTCCACACATTCTAATTTTTTTCTGATCACTGTCACCTCTGTAGGGATCTCTTCGCTTTTCCAATGTTGTGCAAATACAATCCTAGCTGCTATTAGTACATATAAAATCAAATATAGAAGATAGAAATAGAAATGTATTTTGCTGGACTTTTGAACAGTACATTATTCTCTTTGTAGATCATAAACATAAAATCTCATTACCTGTGAATAACAGAAAAAAATGCTTTATTTTTTTCCTCAAGTATTTTCCTATTAGGACAGAAAGTAAATGAATATGTACAGAACATGTACAGTACTTATGAATTCAGTACACATGAATTAAAGGATCTTCCATGTTTGCAATATCAATCTGTTCAAAATGCACAGAACAAATACTATGTAGATGTTGTCTTTGGTAGGTAGGTTAGAGAAGCTGTCTTTAACAACTACTTTAAATACGTGGATTTTGGCAAGCTGTCAACAAAAGTACAGTGACAAGTGGCTCTCTGCTTTGATGATAGATAATTTGATGGAATAAAATTCACTGATTCAAAAAAGTAAGGTTTTATACTTAGACAAGAAAAACCAAATTCACAGATACATGATAGGTTGTACCTGGCTCATTAGTAGTGAGTGTGAGAGGGATCTATGAGTCCTAATGGACAACCACTTAAATATGAGCCAACATTATGCTGCAGCCACCAAAAAAGTCCTGGGCTTCATTAACAGAGGAATAGTATCAAGATGTATAATCTAGTGAGAAAAAGGATTAGCTGGTTTAACTTACCTGGATTACCTGGTTAAAAATTGAAATGAAACCAATTCCAATTGGTTAATTGGAAAACAATTAACCAATAGAACAGCTTGCTTTCAGAAATTGTGGGTGCTCTATATCACTGGAGGCTTTTTAGAAGAAATTGGACAAAAATTTCATTTGTCTGAAATAGTATAGGGCAAACCTATGGCACGGGTGCCCCAGGTGACACGCAGAGCCATCTTACTGGGCACACAAGCTGTTGGCCAACTTACCTCCAGCTAAGCATGCACATGCGATTGCGCATGCATGCATGTGTGATGGCAGAGACTCATCTGGTCTTCGGGCCTCCGCTGTGCATGTGTGTGATTGCAGCAGGACACATGCATTACATGTGCAAAAGATGCATGCATGTGCAGATGGTACAGTTCCACATGCAGCACATATGGAGGAGCCACACCCAAGCGCAGATGGTACATGTAAAGTGCATACTTTTCAGCACTCAGTAAGTAAAAATTTCACCACCACTGGTATAGAGTTTCCTGCTTGAGCATGGAGTTGGACTATAAGAGCTCCAAGGTACCTTCCAACTCTGTTATTCTGCCATTCTGATGTGATTTTGAATTCTCCTTGTTGTTTTCCCGTAAATTCCATTATATCAATAATGTATTAATTCTCTTCTGTAAAATGCTATTTGAGTTGAGATCCATAGAGGTATTTTGAGACACAGCTTGCATTTGTTCCATACTTTCAATATACCATATCTTGTAAAATGATTTTTAAAGCCCACATTATTTTTAACTTTATCATATCTTAAATATACATGGCCCCAAACTTCAGACTATGACCTTTCAAGTTTACAAATCTATTGTTTTTTCAGTGACAGCCATTCTTTCTCCATGGCAAGCAAAAAGCAACAAAATAGAGCAAACTATAATTTCAAATACAACTTTTCAGATAAACAGTGACCCTGTGCATTGGAATTGAATGGAGTAGGCTTTTGTACTGGAAGAATTTTGATCTTTAAATCAATGAAAATGTAAAATATATTAGAAAATATGGAAATTCCCGACTCTTCCATAGAACTGCGATGTAACAATATCAACAATTACAGTATGTACAAATTGGATCTAGCGATATATTATTGTAACATCTGATCAGAAGTATGATGGTGATTTTAAAGTGAAAAATCAGGAAAGTATGCAAAGGAGAATTTATTGCCATAACTGAAGATAATTGTTTTTACATAATCTGCATATAATCCCAATCAGGGAGAGAACAAGAGCAATAAAGAATGCCAGTTTAGTGTTAAAGCAAATACTAAAAACCAGGAGACTAAGAGTTCTAATCCTGCTTTAACCATGAAGCCTGTTGACTGGGCAGTCACTCACTCACAACCCTAGGAAGTACATAATAGCAAACCACTTCCAAAAAATTGTACCAAGAAAACTGCAGAGGCTAGTCTAGGCAATCTCCAGGAATTGATTATGCCTTAGAATAGGTGTTTTGAGAATTGATCAGATGATTCAATTATGCATTTAAACCTAAGTGATAACCACAATTTGTAAGTGTGACCAAGTGTTCAGTTATTCTTTCAAGATGGCCATCTTTTTACAGAGACTGTCAGATTAACTTCATTCTTACTTCTTTTCCTAGATTCATTGAATTGATCTTTTGTTGAAAGAATTTTATAACATAGAATCATAGGCTGGAAGAGACCTTGGATATCTTCTAGTCACCTCCTTGCCCAAGGCAAGAGACTTTATACCACTGCAGATAAATGGTTGCCCAATGTTTCTTTGAAAACCTCCAGTGATGGAACACCTCCAAGTCCAGGAGGCAAGCTGTTTCATTGATCAATCATTCTCATTATCAGGAAAGTTCTCCTTAGTTCCATGTTGGATTTCTCTTTAACAAGCTTCCACTTATTGCTTCCTGTCTTGCCTTCAGATGTTTTGGAGAACAAGTCACCTGCCTCTTCTTTGTGAATTATATAATTCAGATAACCCAATATACTGATGGAAACATCTCCCCTATTAGGAGATCTAAAAAGTGTGTTGACAAATGTTCAGAATGTTCATTATTATCCACCACTGAAATAAAAACTTGCTATCCCATGCCTGGGAATTAAGAGAAATATAAAGGAATACATAAAACTATATCAAGATATACTAATTTTATTGTTGCCTTTTTTGCTCATAGAATAAACATGAGCTTAGAATAAAGCTGCACTTTGTGATGATCTTTCACTAATATGAGCATTTTGATATTGTCTTGCAAAAAGCCATAAAATCTGCTGGTGAAGCTAGTAAAGACAGGTGACTACCTAATATATCTATATTCCATTATCTCTTATTTAAATGCTACTACGACTGAAAAATAGCATAATTTTGTAAAATATTGACAACTGCCACAAAACAGGACATATTGCAATTTAAAGGAAATGATGCAGATGAATCTATTTTAATGAGTATGTTCAGGAAATACACAAATATAATTCTTCTTTATTCTTTTTGCCTGATTAAACATAGAGAATAAACACAGAATTGTCTTTTATGTGGTTGAATAACACCCAGAATTATCTTTACCCATATACCATCCCTTTTTCTAAATTGTAATGATTCAGCAGTCTTAGAAATATGAACTTTCATTAACAATTAAGCTAATTGCTGTATTGGGGTCAGGAGATCCTGAAATCATCTGCATTTTCATTAAAAAAAAAACTAAGTACATTAAGATACAGAATCAGTATGAAAGCAATGACCAGGTTCCTAAAAAAAATAACCTGTTAAAACTAGAAGACTGCATGGACATACTTTGAATGAAACTGAAGTATGAAATAATGAAACTGTCTGCTTCTACAAATATAAATTCATGTTAAATACTGCATATATTTTCTTCCTGGTTCGTTTAATCAGTTTTGATTTTTCCATGAACTGGATTATTAAATGTCTGCAATGTTTCAGATACTGTATTGGGATCAGGAGATCCAGATTCTAATTAATCCTCAATCACAGAAACTTTCTGAGTGACTTGGCCAGTCACTCTCTCATAGTTCAACCTTCTTGACAGCATTGTTTTTGGGAATAAAATATAAGATAACTTGCTTGTAAACTATCTTGAATTCCTTGAAATAGATCATAAGTAAATATGAATAATTATGGGCTGCTGTACAGACTATATGTATTTTGTATTATTGGTGATACAGTACAATTTTGCCAGCTTAATTTAAATATCTATTTTCTTCTGGAAAAGGCAGAAAAAAAGAGAGTTGAAGATTTCCAGAATGAGGATCACCAGATGACAAGAGGGAATCTTATTTCATTTGCTGTGTGTCCTCTCAGAATTAAATCAAAAGGAATTTGAAATTTTCTCATATCAGAAAAAGACTGGCAAACTAAAACATCACCTGAATGCTTCTCATGATAACATTGTCTATGCTATCAAGGCATCTGTCTCCTAAGTTTGTGCTTCAGTCTAATCATGTAACTGGAAAGTTCTGTCACTTAGTTCCTAGAATCAAAATATGATGGATGGCTTTTTCAACTGACTCTTGATTAAAGTCTGGTAGATTGTTGTCATCCAGAATTTTCTTTTAACCACAATCATTTCTATTGGTGCCTTATGGCCATTTATAACAAAAGAAAAGAAAAAGAAAGAGCACCTTTTTAACCCTCAGCATTTTCTTTCTTCTTAAAAAGTTGGAAAATAATGAGTAAACAAATGTTTAAGATAAAGTATTCATTCCTAAATATACTGAAATCATTTCTTCTCTTCTATGACAACAATTTCAACAGGCAAAGGCCAGAAATGCTTCCATAAAGGTTGCTTTCTTAAGCCAATCAGCATTTTCCAGCCATCCTACAGGGTAACACTAAAACTAGAAGTTAGTCCAGCACCCTGTTTCCAATCCACCTTTCTTTTGGTTATCTTTCACAGCAAGCAAAACCAGTCATTGCTGGGGAATTTAGTATTTAACAATGGGGAGCTTGAGCAGGTATGAAAAAGGGATTTCTACAAAAGAGATGCATTGAAGAAACACCTGCAGAATTTATCACTGTATTTTCTCTGGCACTTTGTGATAAAATAGCTGTACTAGTTATTTATTTAGGGGTCAACTCATGGTGGTTGCTCCTATAGGACTGAAGTCAGATTACCTACTGGCCACATATGTGTACACAGGCTCCCCTTCTTAAATCTTCACTGGAGTATCATTCTTAGATCCCTTCATGGATCTGCAAATTGTTGTTTTGCACCAACAACTAATTCTCTCCTAACCATGGTGAGATCAGGAATAAATTGATATCGGAACTAAAGAAAGTTACCATCTTCACAATGCTTCTTCACATCTATTTACTGCTTCTTTTCTATTGCCCAATGCCTTAGGTACCTAGGAATGTCTAGGAGTTTGATTTAAGTTGTTAAAATAACTGCCACTGAAAAATGTTTTCAAAGTGAAGTGGTCTGATGGAAAAGGCTATAGATTTTGCTGTTTATGTGTATAGGTTTTGCATTTCTAAATTACTGTAAAAATTTTAAATAATCTGCCAGCAGATGGAGGCATTTTCTCAAATAAATGCCTTCAGGCAGTTACAGGTGCCTGTTAACCTTAAAAGTGCAACTCTGAAAATAAATGAAAATAGAGGGGAGTGTAAATTAGTGGAGTAAAAGGAAAAAAGAAAGAAATAGAATCAGTATATTTGTGCACCTGCACAAACAGGAAGCACATCCAATAAAATTAAGAAGTGAGATTACTGTTACAGAAGTTGATGGAACATTTCAAATTTCTGTCAGACTTAAAAGGAAATGCTATACTTGTAGCTCTTAAAAACACAAATTCTTAAAAGTATGTAATTAGCATTGGTTTAGACACTGACTATGAGATTGAACAATCAGATGAGTACATTTAATAGCAATAGCAATAGCACTTAGAGTTGTATACTGCTTCATAGTGCTCTACAACATTCTCTAAGTGGTTTACAGAGTCAGCATATTGCCCCCAAAGTCAGCATATTGATCCAAATCTGGATCCTCATTTTACTGACTTTGAAAGGATTGAAGGCGGAGTCAATCTTGACTCAAGCATAACTTCCTTTAGATTCCACCTAGCTTTAAGAGTAATTTTTCACTAGCTGAAAAAGCCTTCAAGAAAAAGGAAATATCTTTGAAACACATGCTGCCCCTTGTCTTTCATCCACACATCTTTTTCAATGGCATGGGAACTGATACAAAACTAAACTATTTTGCAGGGATGGGGGAAGTGAGCATCCAAAACTAGATACAGTGATGCCAAAATAACAAAATATGTGTTGATGTCATAACTGAGGATCCATTCTTTTTTACCTACATTATGTCACAACATCACATGCAAATGCACAAGAGCCAAAGTTTGTGCTACGAATATACATAGTTTAAAGGAGATTCATAACTTAATCACCTAGACAGAAACAAGAAAAGCATTTGCTGAAATTGCAATCAGAAAGCTTTCAGCGAGTATTCAGAAGGCCTTTCCTAAAAAACATTCTATAGAATATAGGCCATGGATGATGAGAGCATTGCCAGAATGCCCAGTGGCCAGTTGAGTGCAGCATTTGCCTGTAATTAAATGAAGCAGATTTCATCAGAGAATATGGGAAACATTGTTAATGGGGATTATTGGTGGTTGGGAGCAAGTGGAAAGGTATCCTTCAGAAATGATGAGTGGGCATCATTTAAACTTTACTGGGCAGCTGGTTATGTCCTTAGAATGAAGCAGTTGGCACTGCTACACTTCTGCATTTGCAAAGAAGTGCTCTTCTGAATCATTTCAGAATCCCTATTATATTATATCTAAGATGAAAAACATATCCTGTGTTTGGATATAAATTGTTGGGGAAAAAAACCAAGAGACTATTGTCTTTATGCCCTTCTAATAATTTCCCACGAACAATTAATTTAATCTGAGCCGGTTATGGCAATAAATCATGGCAGGCATATAGTTCTTCCTCTTTTTCCTACTCCTTGATCAGCTGACAGCTCTTCACAAAACATTCACAAATACTTACAAATGACACATAAGCACCAAATGAATCTTCCATCTTATCTCTGTTCATTATGAAGATTCAGCATAGGAATTCTTAAATAAAGTACTGCTTAACCATTCATTTAATATTCTTGGAGGCATATAACTTCTTCTGCAGAACATATTTTGGATGGATATTTTGGCAGAGAATATTGGTTAAAACTGTACAAAATCATTCATGTAGAAAAAAACGTTACTCAATAACTTTCCTCTTTGTATGTTAGAATATTCTAGGTGGGTCACTTTAGGATAAAATAGTGAGGTTTCATAAGACATACTTTGACATTCCTTTATGATTGGCATGTCTTTTCTGGTCCTAATGTTTCAATTGTAAGAGAAATTGTCCCTGCCCAAAGTTTTTGTTCAATCAAGTGTTTATATTAATACAAGAATATTAAATACATATTTTAGTTGATCTGCTTAGTTTTTATTATCTGCTAAATGTTATATGATTGTTGCATCTTGTTCATATCAGTATCACTTTACAGAATAACAGAATTGGAAGGGACTTGGAGGTCTTCTAGAGGTCTTCTAAACCTCTGTTCAAGCAAGAGACCCTATACCAGTGGTGGTGAACCTTTTTACTTACCGAGTGCCAAAAAGTACAGGCTTTGCATGTGCCATCTGCACTTGCATGCAGCTCTTCCATGTGCGTTGCATGTGCAACTGCACCATTTATGCATGCATGCAGCACTGCGTGCTGGCACTCATGCACACATGAGCAATTGCGTGTGCATGCTCAGGAGAGCTTTGAAGACCAGCTGTATTTCCTGCTGCAATCGCATGCATGCACAGCGGAGGCCTGAGACTAGCTGGGTCTCTGCAATCACACATGCCTGCATGCACATTTGCACGTGCATGCTCAGCTAGAAATAATTTGGCTGATATCTTGTGTGCCCAGCAAGATGGCTCTGCGTGCCACCTGTGGCACCTGTGCCATAGGTTCCCCATCACGGACCTATACCATTTCAGACAAATGGCTATTCAGTGTCTTTTTAAAAGTCTTCAGTGTTGGAGCACCCACTACGTCTGAAGGGAAGCTGTTACACTGTTTTATTCTGGCTGTCAGAGGATACTTCTCCTTAGTTCAAGGTTGCTTCTCTCCTTGATTAGTTTCCAACCATTCCTTTTTGTCTTGCCTTCTGGTGCTTTGAAAAATAGGTTGATCCCCTCTTCTTTGTGGCAGCCCTTCAAATATTGGAATTCTACTATCATGTAACTTCTAATCCTTCTAAGTATAGATCTTTTCTCTACATTACTATTCTTTACATTTGTTCTCTAGATTAATTTGTATTGCATTTAATACTCTACTACATTACTACATTATATTTAAATACTCTACATTTCCTTACATTTTATTTTGTCTACATACTTTTCTCTACATGCTCTGTCTTTTTCCAGTTTTCTAGTTAACTCTAATTTTTCTTTCAATAAGCAAATTTCACATAATTTTTAATTGGACTCTGTTAAGAATCACAGGAATAGGTATAATAACAGCTAGTTGAAACACAAAGTTTAACTTTCAAAATTTCTTCTAGTAGTACAGGAAATAGCATCATGTGGCTCATTTTTGCATTCAGGTTCTGTTATAAGCAGCAGAGTATGCAAACCAACAAAACTGGCAAGAGATTAGGTGGCTGCTTAAGTGCAGCCTAAATATTCCATTTAAAATAAAAGGTGTAAACAATGCTGTTTAATAAAAGGTCGTGTTATTAAATAATCATTGAACCAATCTACCTTAGTAACTCTGTTAGAAATAGGTGGAATATAAAAGTTTGTAACAAAAATATCTTGAGGCTTACATCTAAACATATTTTGTACCAACCTTAAGTGGACAGCACACAGAGATTAGGTAAAAGACACATAGGAATCTAGGGGGGAAAAGTTATAACTAATATATTTATTCCAAACTAGGCAAGCTTCCAAAACATATAAGCCACAGTATGTGTGTGGAAATCATGTTCTTTTTAAAAGCAACATTTTTTTCATTGTAAAGGAAATTAGGCAAGCAGTTTCTTTAGGAGAAGCAGAAGCAGAGGGAAGGCTGTTAGGTTATTTTGTGTTTCTGTCTCTTTTGTTTAGATCCTGAAGAACGTGACGAATAGGGTGTAAAAAGTTCTTCCCTATTTTCTGGAAGTCCCACCCCTTCTCCCCATAGTTTATCTGAGGTTTCTCTTTTGCTTATTAGCATTTGTCCATTTAAAAATACTTTAATGCAAGAAAATTAAATACCTAATTCAGTAGCTAAGGTGAGTCTCTTCCCCATCTTAATAAAGAAAACTATGGAGTTCATTTTGTAGTGGTACAGTTATCCTGAATGGAAACATGGAAAATGTAATGGGGAAACAACTTGGCCCAACTTGCATTAGCAGATAGATAGTTGTCTACCCACGTATGAAACTTTTCACTCCTTACATTGCAGTGTCTTCATTAGCTTATCATTCTGCCTGTTCAGAAAACTATAATTAGTAACTACAGAAGAAGCCTCTGTAAAGAACCAATGTCAAATTTTAATTTAATATCTTCTTTGGAACCTGGAAACCATACTTGATCAAAACTGATTTGGATACAATGGAAATAATGGGAACTAATTTGATTTTAGACATTGCAAAATGGGGATCAAAGGCAAGCAAATCACCTTTGGATTTTGGCTTGCTGCATTAAATGCAACATAACAGTTGTATTAATAAGCAGGAACAAAGAACAAATTGGGGAGTGCATTTTGTTAGTCTATATACTCAATTAGAAATGTTCTAATTAAAAAAAAACCCAATATCATGTTGGGTAATTTAGGGTGATCTTGGTTCTGTGATTCTATTTTATCCAGCACATGAAAATAATCCTAAGATAATTGCATTGTTTAACAGGGCTGTCCAGGAGTCAGTAAAGTAGTGTCACTAATCTTGCAAATACGTTTTTTAAAAGATGCTATCCATGACTTGATTCCACTTTTCAAATCAAAGCAAAAGGAGGTACTGGCTTTTTTACTCAGAGATTCTGATAGGTGTCTCAATTTTTATTGAAGCATTTAAAAAGCAACTTTCATAATAGAGGTTTTAATTTGATTTCTTTCTCTTCACTTAGAAATGTGTTCTAATAGCTAAAAATTGCCCTAGAATCTGATATTGGGCATCTCCTCTTCATCTCATTCTCACTATAAATGAATGTGCTTAATGCCAGAGCAGGAAATTTAAGACCAACCTATGTATAGCTATCTAGATGAAATGGGCTGAATGGACTTGCAAAAAGCTTCTGGGAAGCACTTTCAAAGTAGAGAGATGCCCATATCCCTTCTATGCCAGGACTATACAACCACTTGTAAAATATATATTCAAACAAAAATAGAAATAATACTATTTAAAAGTCACATTATAACTCTATACTATATTTATTTAGAATAGCTAATATGAGGAAAAGCAACTTCTACTGCATATGAGATGTTAATTTTCCACCCAATTTTCTGCAACTCTCAATTTTCCTTGAGTTCTCTATACTTCCAGTACATTTCTTTCGATTTGAATAGTCAAAACATTGCTCAGCCATTTAAGAGCTAGGCCATAACAGCTAATAGAGGTCTTGCAGGCCTTCTTTCTCTCCTTTCAGGGATTTGAGATTAATGTCTTGGCTAGAAGCTAATTATTTATTCCTGAAGTGGCTGATTCATAGGTAGGACTTTTAAAGGAAAAATACATTGTCAGTTTCCCATGCAATAATTTAAACATTAGAGGATCTTTTTAGCTTTTTCCAAGAAATGTCAATAATTATGGTTTTGTGATAAGAACAAAAAATCTGATCCTGACTCAACAAATTCAATTTCCATTTATTTCAGCTTAGGCACAGGTTGTACACAGTGCTAACTTGAATATATCCAGAAAAAATTGTTGTTTCTTTTTCCTTTCCAAATTGGTCATGTTCTTGGATCTTCAGTAATATCCCAACATCAGATTTCACTGTTTCTAGAAACATTCAATTAGTAAAGTCATTAAGTTTTTTTATTAAAGGGCACAGAAGAGTGACATTAAAAAAGCATTCCCAATTCCCAATTCAGATTTATGGTAGTAGGTTGTTAAGTGGGTCACCATTTGACCAAACCCAATTTTACATAATTTTTTTCTAGCAGTCAATAAACAAATGCCACAATTCTTAAGCAAATCCATTTTACTCAATGGGTATTCTGAAAATAAATGCCAAAAATTGGCAAAATTGTTGAAAATCATGATTGACAGTAGAATACTACAAACAACTGTAAAGGTAGGCTGGTTGCCAAGTGATCAAAATGTAATCATGTGACTATGGATTTGTGTTTGGCCATCATAACTTTGAAATTGTGTCATAAGTAATTTTGGATGTGGGGACCATCATAACTTCAAATGGTCACTAAGTAACTGTTCATAAATTGTTTGCGAAGCAATGGAGCAGACAGAGAGGGAGGAGTAAGGAAAATGGAGAACTGTAAAAGTGTTGATATGGTGATGTAATAGATGATATAATAGCTGTCTTCCAGTACTTGAAGGCTCTCACAGAGAAAATGGGATTGATCTAGTCTCTAAAGCATCTGAGAGCAGAAGAAAAAGCAATGGGTGGAAGATCATTAAAGAGAGATTGAACCTAGAACTAAGGAAAAATTTTCTGACAATAAGAACAATCAAGGAGTGGAATAGCTTGCCTCCAGAAGTTGTGGGTGTACCATTGCTGGAGGTTTTTAAAGAGATTGGAGAGCTATTTGTTATAGGACAGTGGTGGTGAACCTTTTACTTACTGAGTGCTGAAAAGTACGCACTTTGCACGTGCCATCTGCACCTGTGTGTGTCTCCTCCACATGCACTGCATGTGCAACTGCACTATCTGCGCATCCATGCAGCTTTTGCATGTGCAATGTATGCATGCTGTGTTCAGGCACTCACACACACATGAGCAATCACATGTGCATGCGCAGGAGAGCTCCAAAGACCAGCTGGATTTCCTGCTGCAATCACTCGTATGCACAGCGGAGGACCAAAGACCAGCTAGGTCTCTCCAATCACACATGCGTGCATGTGCAATCGCATGTACTTGCTTATCTGGAGGTAAGTTGGCCGACAGCTTGTGTGCCCAGCAAGATGGCTCTGTGTGCCACCTGGGGTTGGATTAGTAGACTCCCAAGGACTCTGGCAATTTTAATATTCTATTTTCTGTATTTAAATTTTATTGTAAATAGTGTTTGAGTTGCAGTTTACTCTTGAATGGGTGCCAGGATCATCAGAGAAAGACCACAACACTTGCTCTGCCCTATTAAAACATTCTTCCATTGTGAGTGCATCATTTGGCTCAGAGAAAAAGTTGATATTGTAACATAGTAAGTAATACCAAGTCTAAATACTGTATTTCAATATGCTCTCTTTTAATGAATGGAATATTTCCATCCTACCTTTCTTCTTGGCAAATATAAAGATAACTAAAAGGCTAACCTATTGGAGGTCTGGCTTAGATCTTTTCAACCATATTTTCCACCCATCTTTTTTTTCACCTCTTAGATTTCTAGTCATTTTTCCTGGAATAGATTCCTTGCAAACTTGGAATCTTGCATATCATTCGTTCTAGAAAGATTTGCTGAACTTTATCTGCATTTTCCTCAAGTTGAAATATTTGCCTTAGGGCAGTTTATATTCACATGTGATAATCTCTGAATTAATTAATTATAGGTAAAGAAGCTGAGAAATTCAATCTGACCAAACTCAGTAGGAAACAAGAAGTGAAAAACAGTTGACTGAGCTCAGATCCATGCAGATAATTTCAAGGCGGTAGTTTTGATACCAAATTATCCCTGTTATGCAAATTTTTTCCCCAACTGGCTGGTTCCCAGTTATGCATGCGGAGAAGCAGTGGCCACATCTGCTTCCCGTTTTACCATTTCAGAGAGTAACCATCTGTTGGGCCTCATCCCAAACAGCCTGCATTACGCTGATTAACTTCCTCACCCAGCCAGCCTGAGGCCTGCTATCTACTGCAAGGTGTAGATTTTTTTTTTCAGAACTTCTTACAAACCAGAACCTTATTTTTTCTTTCTCCCAAGGGACAGGAAGGTGTTGGTTTATGATTTGTAGTAGAGAAGACATGTCAGCTGGCTTCTGTTGTACACAGTCCTTATGTCTGTTGGGGCCAGATAAAAACTAGGAAACTTCCTATAACTTATAGTTATTCCATGGACTGAGAACATAAAAAGAATTATTTATCTTAGTTCAATTATTTCATTTGTATGATTATAACAGTTTGGTAAAAATTATTAAGATATACAAAATATATGATCTTACTTGATATATTTCAAAGAATTGTTTCAAAAATTTATGGGAGGCTCATAGATAATTCTTATTCAGAATAGAATAGAATTCTTTATTGATCAAATGTCATTAGACACAAGGAATTTTTTTCTGGTGCATAAGCTCTCAATGTACATACAACAATAGTGATAAGCAATAAAGTGATAGTCATAAGAAGATAAGGAGATAGTTTGGCTCTAGTTATAGACAGTAAATTAATCCTGAAGGGATGGGTCATCCATGTTGAAAGATGCTCACATAATATGCATAGCTTGTTTTCTGAATTAAGCTATTATTATGTGGAGTGTGTCTCCCACCCACACACCCCAGGGCATTCTGGGAGGCCTTAAAAACATGCCTCCCAGGTCTTAAAGTAGAGTGGCTGGAGCCTCCTTGTTAGACATCTTTTTCACATATATTCTGAAATACGTATCTGAATCTGCCATTTTTTTTATTTCTCTTACTGTATTTATATTCATTTTTCTGTATTAGTCTTATTTTATATGGTGAGATGCCCAGAATTTGCCTAGAATGATGGACAGTGAAAAATAAACAAACAAGCAATATTTATTTGCATAATTATTTGCATTGAAGGTCAAATGTTGTGTTCTCACAATATGCCTAGAATTGAATGCAGCGAAGAATAAATGAACAAACAATCTTTATTTGTACAGTTATATTGAAGAACAAAGGCTGTGTTCACACAAGAAACTAGCAATATCTGTTCTATATGTTGTGTTGTTCCATGTAGCCATTAGATTTTAACTTAAAGATTAAAGATTCAGATCTTTAAGTGAACACAGCTAAGTAAAGATTTGAAAGGAGCAGGCATGAACAATATTTAGGAATGTTAGAAATCAATAATTTAGACATCAAACAATGAGGATGTGAGAAAATTTACGTCTGGTAATATACTGGTATTTTCCAGAAATCTGATAAGTTTGGTAGGGGGCACCTGGGAAAAATATTTCAGCAAGCTCTGCCATGTGATATTAATTGTTGCTTCTATGATCTTTAGGTTTTTAATACATCTTGCTAAAATTGTGAATTTGTAATTTCTAAAGTTTTATATAACCATTATAGTAGTTAATAGTTTTGTGAAGAGCTGTGTTTTGGAAAAGCTTTACCTAAAGAGTGGGCAGTTGAAACAGAGACTTGCAGCTCTGTAGGGTGCAGGAAGAGAAAAGGGCATTGTTTCTCTGACCAGATAAGCAAAAATAGGATGGTTAAAAGCAGGATTGTGCCAAATTGCAAAGTAATACAATCAAAATGACTCTGAAACTGAATTAATTTTGTTCTTGAATTAAAGTGAAAAAACAAAACCCACACAACTAATGAAGAATGTTTGATCTGTACTGCTTCAAGTTGAATCTGGGGCATATTCATACTGGAACATAACTACAGGATATCAAAATGAGAAAGTCCCATAGCATTCATGACTATGGACTCTTTTGGAGACTGATGCTGTAACACCGATACATATTTATATCCTGCTTTGCCATCTAAGTGCAAAGGATTTCTGAATCTTGAGTCAATCTTCCAAAACATTTCTAGATTTGTCATACACAAATGTGATGAGTGCCCCTTCAATCCAGGTCATTTATGAGATGTTGAAGAGCACTCAAGAACCTTGAGGAACCTCACTGCACATTTCTTTTCATATGGTTCCATTAGAACCACATGCTGAGTGCCATTGATCAGCTAATCTATACAATAATTAATAATGTTAAGGGAAATACATTAAACAGATAACCACTGTCATTTCAATGCTGTGCAGGATTCTGAAATCCATCAGTAGGATTAATTTTAGCCTTATATAGGTGGCTACAAAATTATTGAAATACTTGAGAAAGATATCTTAACCCAATAATATATCAAAATATTATAGGTGCTAAGAAAGCCTCCCTGGAGACAGCATTTTAAAAGTTGTGTCTCAAAACTAAAATCTATCCTTCTCCATTTGCTTCTCTTAATTTTTTCATTGTTTTTCCCAATTCAGAAAAGAGCTTGGATGTCTTCTAGTCCCAACCCCCTGTTCAAGTAAGAGACCCTGTACCATTTCAAAGAAATGGCTTTCCTATCTCTTCTTTAAAAAACTCCAATGATGAAGGCTTGTTCAACTGATTAATTGTTCCCACTGTTACAAAGTTTCTCCTTAATTCTAGGTTGTGTCTCTCCTTGATTAGTTTCCACCCTCCAGTTTCTTGTCCAGTGCTTTGGAAAATAAATTGATCCCCTCTTCTTTGTGGCAGCCCCTCAAATACTGGGATACTGCTATCATGTCAACCCTACTTTTTTTTCTCTAGACTAGCCATACCAAATTCTTCAATCTTTCTTCATGTGGGCCTTTAATCATCTTAGTTGCTCTTCTCGGCACCTTTTCCAGTCTTTTTTGTAATGTGATCACCCAAACTAGATGCAGTATTCTGGATGTGATCTCACTCTTTATAAAATGGTACTAATGACTTTGATTCTATGCCTCTGTTTATACAACCCCAACCATAAAGCAATCCAATATCTTCTAGATATTGAGGAGTTCAGGGCCTAAGACAGAACCTTGTGGTACCTCACTGCTTCCTTCCTTCCATGTAGATGTAGTGTCATCAAGGGCTACTTGTTGAGTACAGATTTTTCATCAGTTACAAATCCATCTGGTGGTGATGCTATCCCATATTTTTCTAGCTTACCAAGAAGTAGATTGTGATCTACTTTGTTGAATGTCTTTCTAAAATCTATGTATACTATGTCCACAGCATTTCACTGGTCTACTAATTTAGTCATTTTGCCAAAGAATGAAACAAGGTTGATTTGGCATGATCTGAAATCTGTGTTGGTTTCTAGTTATAACTTTATTTGTTTCTACATGTATGCAGATCTGTTTTTTGATTATTTTTTTCGTATCTTTCTAGCTATTGTTAAGTTGATTGGTTTGTAGCTTTCTGGGCCTGCTTACCCCCCTTTTTTGAAGATGGGAACCACATACGTTCTTTTCCAATCCTCTGGTAGTTGCCAGTGGTCCAGGATTTTTGAAAGATATAATATAATGTTTCTGAGATAACCTTTGCCATCTCTTTCAGAATTCTGGAATGTTCCTGGTAATGCCTGGTAATTTATATTTGGTCAAGATCAGACAAATTTGAAAGACCTGTAGTATGTCTTTAAAGACAACCAAAGTTCCTGGGGAGATGTGTATGGAATAAAATACATTGTGAAGCACTTTGATCTCAAATTCAGGATTTCAAAAATAAGCACCAGGATTCTAATGTTGGACTTAACAGCGACTGACAATTAACTGGCAAAGGGTTGATGTTCCATTTTTGGCCAGTACCCATTAGTATTTGAAGGTTAAATGACGTTTTGGAGATGTTTTTAAAGGAATTAGAACTGTAATGCATTCTAGTAATCCTGTGAGAAATGCCAAGCCTTTTCTGATCTGAAAAGGTTATAGCTAATGCAGTTATCATTAGCTATAAAATAGTCTTTAGATATAAAACCTACCTGATTTCCCACAAATTGATCCATATGTATTCACAGACTGTAAATCTATATGATGGTTATAAGGGCTCCATTTGGGTATGAATAGGTAAGACACTTCTGCCAGGGTAAGGACAAATATATTGGCATAAATAGTGAGAAAAACAATAATTTGTCCAGGCATAATATAAATTGTTGTTCCATTTGCTCCATGGCATCTACTTTAATTTCTTTCTATCCTGATAAAACAGAAAATAACTGAAAATCTACATCTAAACTGATAGTGATCTAAGAATGACAATAAGCCTAAATGTTAGATCATCTATTCACCCTCTTCTTGCTTAGATCTGAAAAAAAAATCATAGAGCTATCTATATATGTTGGCTGAGGACATGTTAGTATAGTTCCATGACATATTTAGTAATGATTTAAGTTGACTATCAGTATAGACATCTTTATCATCAGATATTACATGTAAAATCTCCATGAGAAATCAGTTAAATCCTTAACATGAACCAAAGCTCCAACATCAGATGTGAATATTCAAAATTGCCCATAAGCAAGAAGTCTGGAAATGTATATGAAATATGTAGGGGCTTATAGTCTCAGTGTCTTTCATCATTGGCTAAGGCCTGCCAAAAATATTAATTTGGTAGCATTTGTAATCCCAAATTCCTCATGCTTTATGTAAAGAAGTTGTTTAGAATTGTTGCCTTTTTCATTCAGATTTACAAAGTATATTGCCTAGATACTATTGCAATAATATTATTTAGTAGACCTTTTTCCTTTAATATTTGATTATTAAGCTTCTTGTCTTCTATTGCTTTACCAAAAGGCAATAATGGCTTCTGAGATCCACTTTAATTACTAGCTTCCTACATGAATGTAATCCATTACATTGCTTCATGAAAACAAAATAGGAAATTGATGAGCAGTTCATTAGTTTATCTTTAAATTAGTCTAAATATCAATTAAAGTTTTCTTGCAAGACATGAAATCTGGTCAAATCAGTTCAATAGTTAAACTGTAGTTCTACACTACAATTTAAATAACACTGTTGTGCAAATGATACAAGCACATGTGAATGATAGACACACTCAATAACACTGTTTTAATTTTAAAAAATCTCCATTAGTCCTTTTACTACTTTTTGTTGCTGGTTGTTCTGTGAGACTCTTCCTCCAATGACATTTTGTGGTGGTGCCCATTATAATTTTACAAATATGCAAAAATAACAGTTTAATTCTTCTAACTACTTATAGAAACTGCTATTCTTCTCTGGCATTAAAAGACCCTTGGGTAGTATTTGCTTTACAAATTGCTACCTTTTGTTTGTAATTCCCCCTTTCTTTCTTCCCTCAACACAGTTACATGTATACACACTTAGCCAGAATCTGAAGACTATACTTTCTATTTCTTAGAAGAAATATTCTGTTTTGCAAAATTATTCATCTTTGCCTTCAGATAAAAGGCTACAGTTTTTATGAAAGTCACTTCATTGCGTTTTAAATAAATTGGTCAAAAATGTTATTAGGAGTACAGTATAAAACCACAGCAAAAATGTGTGTAATACAAATTTAAAAGCAAGTGCCAAAATAAAATTGAAGTGTTAAGTTCTCAAAGGCATTGATCAGTTGCTATGTTCAGAAGTGAGGCATTCTATCAAAATAAACTTAAATTAATATCAATTTATCAAATTATACATAAAAATAAAAGCCTGGTCATTTATTTTCAAATGAAACAATACTTATTTTGAACAGTGGTGTCACAAACATGACAATTCCAATGATGGGCCTTGTCAGTACAGCGTAGATCACTAATATTATCCCACTCTAAAGCATATTTGCTTTCAATATTAAAGAAGAAAAACTAGAACAAGAAACACCATAAACTCTGATCATACAATAGTTGATTCCTATACAAAGATAAAATATATTAATTTTAAATATATTTATGTCTTGTGGACTACAGAAGATTGTTTAGGATTACCTAATTTGGAGTGTCATTATTGCACTGATATTCACCTACAAATTGACCATTTCATTCAGTGAATTGAGCCAAGCCTCAAATTCCAAGAAATGTGAACATTCTATGCATTTGGGAAAAATCAATGTGTGCAATGTAGTGGACAGCTGGTGCTTATGAGAAATGATGAATCAAAATAAAGGCTCAGCAGTGAAAAGCCACTCTTAGAAATTACAAATTTAAAAGCCAGATATAGAAGAGGTCAATTAGAAAGGGAAATAGGTGTGTGCTTCATTACTTTAAAATGTTTAATAAAAATGTGCAGAATATGACAAATGTTTGATAAAATGTGTCATTTAAGCACATTGGAGTATACCAGAAGTGATTGTGACTTCCTATTCAACATATACCTCATGATAAACTTGAGTTATATAATGTATGAACAATCTTTCACTGATGATACACACAAAATTCTTCAAGTTGAAGAACAGAGGCAAAACTATTATAAAAACAAAAATACATCTTAAGTACAATCTGAACAAAGTATAGGGTTTGCAGATAGGATTTAACCTGATAGTACAGTGATAGCTCAGTACTTGACTGCTACAAAACGCATCAAATTTAATATTCGATGCATTTTGATGGGAAAATGTCATCATTTGTTTGGTGCTCAACACACTGCAAAAGGAATTGGAGGATAGTAATAGAAAGCAAGCATAAAGTTGGCCATGCTGGGAAAATTGCTGCAAAAGGAAGTGGGAGACAGCTGCAGAGGGCGGACAGGAAGTCAGCCATGCTGGGAAGGTAACTGACATGGGAAAAGGAGCAGATAAGAGGTCCTTCCCAGGCAAAACAAAGAGTCATGATAAGTCACATAATTTGTTTGATCCTCATCTTTTTAATGCTTGTCACACCTCCTGGAACCAATTATTACTTATTGTTTATTGTCAGGATTTCTATACCGCCCCTCTCCCAAAGGACTCAGGGTCGTGTACAGCCTTCTAAAACAGAACAACAAGATTAAAATATCAATTAAAACAAATTAAATGATTTGGCCGAATAAGTAAAATACGAAGTAAAATTTAAAATTCAAACAATTAAGAATTTAAATCCCTATTAGGCCAGACCAGCTATCTGGAAAAGATGGGTTTTTAGTGCACGCCGGAAGGCCTGGAGGTCCGCAATGGTCCGAATCTCAGGGGGCAATTCGTTCCATAAGGAGGGCGCAGCCACAGAGAAGGCTCGTACCCTCAGGGCTGTCAGGCGGCACCGTCCCAACAGTGGAACCCTGAGGAGGCCTGCCCTGTGGGAACGCACTGGTCAGTTGGAGGCTGATGGTGGCAACAGGCAGTCCTGTAAGTACCCGGGTCCCAAGCCATGGAGCACTTTAAAGGTAAGCACCAACACCTTGAATCACACCCGAAAGGCCACAGGAAGCCAGTGCAGCTCGTGCAGGAAAGGTGTAATATGGGAGCTCCAAGGAGCTCCCGTAATTACCCGCACGGCCACATTCTGCACTAGCTGGAGCCTTTGGATGCTCTTCAAGGGGAGCCCCATGTAGACAGCATTGGCATAGTCTAGACGGGAGGTCACAAGGGCAGAAGTGACTGTGCGAAGAGCACCCTGATCCAGAAAGGGCCGCAACTGGGCAATCCTATGAACCTGATAAAAGCCCTCCTGGAGATGGCTGCAATATGTTCTTCCAATGACAGCCGTACATCCAGGACACCCAAGTTGTGAGCCCTTTCTGCGGGGGACAAAGTTTCACCCCCCACGGCCAGCGCTAGAGTAAGCTGGCTGTATCTGGATGCAGGAAACCACAGCCACTCGGTCTTGGCTGGATTGAGCTGGAGCCTGTTTTGACCCATCCAGCTCCGCATGGCTTCCAGGCAATGGCACATCACTTCGACGGCTTTGTTGGGGTGGCTTAGGGTGGAGATGTACAGCTGCGTATCATCAGCATACTGATGAAAGCTCACCCCAAAGCCACAGATGATCTCACCCAGCGGCTTCATATAGATGTTAAACAGCAGGGGAGAGAGCACTGACCCCTGAGGCACCCCACATATTAGGGGCCTCGAGGTCGATCTCTGCCCCCCCGCCAACACAAATTGCAAGCTGCCGGAGAGGAAGGAGGAGAACCACCGCAGCACAGTGCCTCCCACTCCTAACCCCTCCAACCGCTGCAATAAGATACTGTGGTCAACAATATCGTAATCTGCTGAGAGGTCTAATAGGACCAGGACAGAGGAATAACCCCTGTCCCGAGCCCTACAGAGATCATTACCAACACGACCAAAGCCATCTCCATGCTGAAACCAGATCTGAAGCCCGATTGGAGAGGATCCAGATACAAAGCTTCATCCAGATGCTGAGGAAGTTGTCGTGCCACCACGGTCTCAACAGCCTTTGCTAAAAAATGAATGTTGGAGACTGGCCGATAACTAGACAACAAGGCTGGGTCCAGGGATGGCTTCTTGAGGAGAGGACTTACCACCACCTCTTTCAGCGCGGCAGGATGAGTACCAAGGTACTCCTGTACTGAGTTTTTCAAAAGAATATCTTCTTCAAATAATCTCAGCATTGTAGCTCTCCCTATTTTCTAATAGATGCAGTATTAAAACCATAAAACAACAAAAAGTGTATTGGTGGAGATTTTATCATCAGTTTTACGATCAGCAATAAGATGGACCTCTTATCAATAATGTGCCAAATCAATCTATAAAAAGGTGTTATCGTAATTGGGCATGTTTTACATAAAAGTTTTGGATATATATGAACAGTCTTATGTAACTGAATCAAATGAAACCAGGCTGAATATGTATAGTTTGTTATATATTATTTATCAATATTGATCCTCAACTAATAAGACTAAAAGCTACCAGCATCAATATTCAATTAAGTGAACATGAAATTTTACACAATAGCCCTAATAAAATGTCTTCCCTCCTTCTGCGCCTAAAAATTGCACAAGTGATGATGATGTGCTTTCAAGGAAAAAAAAAATTGTTTAAAAGCATCGCTATGTATCTTCCCAGGATTCCAAGTTGTTTTGTACATTCAATTGCATGAGAGACAGAATACTGCACTGCCATAAGGCAAGAACAGATAAAAATACAGCATATATGTAATTGTTTCAAACTATACAACAGGCTTTTTTTTATATTTCACCAGTCAGATTTTGCAATTTATTTACACTGAATCCATTTAAGATTAGTTTATAGTTCTGAATCATTGGTCCTTGAAGATATTTTTATTTAAAAGATCTGGACTTGGGCAAAGCACTTCATGCTTTTAAAATTAATTGGTGCAAGTAGATTTTTGTTTGAGTAACTGATGAAAATGATATCTACAATTAACATATTAGCATTTCTGCTTTATTTTCAGAGCAACATAATTTTAAATTCTTCTGGCCATACTCTTTTTCCATTAACTAAATTGTGGGATCACAGCATTCACATCTTATCAGTTAGAAAATAATGTTTCTGTTGAGACAAAGACTAGGCGGAAAAATGAATGGTTTAACCTGTTTTAAGTCTAGATTGTTGATTTAAGGAACACACCAAATTATTACAAAATTTTTATGGTGAAAAAGTGTATTTTCAAAACATCTGCATAAAAATGTGCTAATTTTATCTTCTACATTTCTGTCAAATTCAGAGATGAGTGTGCACAATTAACAGCCTTAAATGGGAGGTGGGGTGGGAGTGAATTTGCTAACAAGAAAAAGATTCTTTCACTTAACTAAAAGTTTCTGTTTACTACACTAACATTTTTGGTTACCTACATTTGCAAAAAACCCACTATTATCAATATAAAACTGTCCCATGTATGCATGCTACAAAAAGAGTTCATTTCTGGCAGCCCAGCTTTCTTATATGTATTTTTATTGAATACTATTCTGGTCATTGTGATTTTTCTTTTTCTTTATGGCTGCTTTCATGTAGCTCCAAATACTAAATACAGAAAAAGTTTTAATTCATATGGAAGCGGTGTTCCCCTCGAGTTATGTGGGAAGAAAACTCATACCTATCCTGGCTGTGATAGCCACACATATTACACTCAAAAGGATCACGGAACCCATGACAACCCATGTGGATGGTATACATTACATGGTCTAGAAAAAGAATTCTACAGTGTTCACATTTGTAGACTTTTACTTGCTCCCCATTGCCATTGATTACTTTGAAAGCATCTTGGGAGCTGTCATTACTTCCTCTTAGGACATCATACTGCCTGTGCTCCTCTTTTATGGAGAGGCCATTCCGTGCATGAGGCACTATGTGGTTGGTTAGGTATATTAAACCACTACGTTCTTCATTATTGCTCTCAGTATCGGTGGAATCTTGGCCGCTGTTGCTGGGTGAAGGGTCCCTTTCTGAAGAGATGGACTTGGTTTTAGAAAGTAGCAGTAAGTTTTCCACTGCACTGTCCTGAGCTGCATGATTGGCTCGAGCATGGTTGTCTCCAAGGGGTTTGTGAAGCTGATACATTGGACTGATGACAGACACTCCTTCTGAACCACCAGGGGGTGTTTGCACCAAAGGGCGCAAAGATTCTGCCCCTAGATAATTGATGGCATTATTAATAGCTTGGTCAATGACATGGGTTTGCATCATATCATTCTCCTTTTCATAACTGGTGGTTGCATCATAGGGAATATCAGATATACACTTTTCACCTGCAATCCAAAGTATATCAGAGTTAGGCTTGGTTTTGAAATATTTTTCAAAACATCAGGCCTGATCAATAAGAGCTGATAATGACACTAGGAAAATATAAATAATCTGCACACAAAGATAGTAAATTGAGAAGATGTGTACAAAGGTAAAGTTTCTAAAATGAAATATTTCTAATACATTTTAGCAGAATCTCTGTTTGTAATTCAGTTGAACTTGCCAATTTTCTGATGTTTGTGACTATTATTTTGTTTGATTAATATAAGTCATCATTTGAAGTCTTCCTTCCTTCCTTCCTTCCTGAATAATATAGGTACCTTGGAATTTTTTTTAACTCCTCTTATTAAGAAACAAAAATTTGATTCTTTGGAGCATGGGTTTTCACACACTGAACCATACCTATGAGCTGTCAGAATTATTACCCAATGGGAAAAGAGATTCTTTCTTGTGGCCAAAGCAGAATTGTGGCTACTAAACACCTGAGTTATTTGATTTCATTTTGATAAATCATTTTTATGTTTTTAGGGCCTACATCTAGGCCTTACTTAAATTCTTGCTGTCATTATTGTTATCTTCTTACGCCACACTGTAAATAACTGACAGGAAACACCACTCTTCTAAGTCTTTATAGCTGGCAAGATTTCTTATTATGACAATAAGGAAGTGAGAGCATGAAAATTGCATTTTCCTCTAGTCCCATGCCAGGACTAATCCATAACCAAAAGTTTTCTTCTCAAAGTTATTGAAAATCATAGATTTTGTATTCTGGAAAAATGCATGGCACATTATTTAGATTATGCTTCTGAACATAAGAAAGTCTGTGAGTAATTTTTATTTACAATGTAACATCACCTAATGAGGCTGCCTTTATTATAAAAGTTTCTGGGTAGAAATAGGGAACTCTATTGTCACATCTCCTAAATGCCAAGCCTATGCTTCTGGCAATACCATTCTCTTCAGAGATTAGTAATGCTATTATTCCTGTAGCATGCCATTATGCTCTGCAAGAGAGTTTTATGAGATCATTTTTGTTGTGTATCTGAATTACTACTGAAGTGCTCAACATTATATTGATGGGACATATGAATTTTGTATAGTTTTAATGATGTTTCAGAAGCACTGATAAGAAGCTAGGTATAGTGAATTGGGTAAATACTTTTCAAATGTTAGTAAAAAAAAATCTCCCATGTATTAAACACATAGGTATTATTCATTCCATTTCTAAGCAATATTATAAATATTAAGACATTTATGTTGGTAAACTTTAAATATAATCAGTAGATTTGGTTGCAAATGCTGAATTTTCTCAATACCTCATTAAATTTCTCTTTTTAGTTGAGATTAGATAATTTTGAATCAATCAGAATAAGCACTGGACCAGCAGAGTTACTTTAAACTAGAGCCCATGCTGAACTTCCATTTTAAAAAAAAGAGTGGGGGAGATTATAGAAGACATAAGAGAAAATGATCGAATCACAAAAAATGTTTTTGCCCAAGTCAGAAGGCCTTACTTCTCATTCAATTACTCTAGTATTCTCAGAGAGACAGAATATTATAAATTTCTCAGAAGTACAATTTTAGGAATGGTGAATCCATGACACTTCAAGGTGCTGAATTAATTTCAATCAGTACCAATTGCCAAGGCAGGAATGGTGGGAGTTGTTCCATTTGAAAAGATATAGATTCAGTCTTGGTAAATAATTGATTCCATGTCAGATGAGGTCAATACCGTCAATTGTTAAGAATGATGATGATGTGCAGAGCGTTTGCATTCTAGAGGTCCACCCCAAGTATAGATATCATTTTGCCATCTTACATATATTTCCCTATGTGCGAAGCTTCATGGAGGTGGCTGGTTAATTAGCCACCTCCCTCTCATGTATCCAGCATCGTTCTTTGCCATCTTGGTCTCTAAGATTGTTAATGTTTTTTCCTGTTGTTTTATACTGCATATTATTAATGTTTCTAATATTTGTTTATGTTGTAGGTCACTCAGAGTCATGGGATACAAGATGGGTGGCCTATAAATTTTGTAAATAAACAAGCTATTTCTGTGTCTGCTTCCCTCACAGGCCAAATCAATGGCAGGGGCAAAACACTTTCTGTTCACTTTCAATCATGCCAGTGCTATTTTACTAATCCAAAATCTTCGCACATTTTTTACTTGACCACTACTAAGAGCAGTTTGGAACCCACATTTTTGATTAATTGTTTTGCTCTTTCTATTGTTATACAGCAATACAATTAAAACTAAAGAATCCAATCAGGAAAAAGAGGGAACAACATTTAGTTCTTACCAACAAATTTCTGAGGCAGAGAACTCTTACGTTTGGCGACGT
>JAEANM010000718.1:0-32851 GCA_017656035.1 Myanophis thanlyinensis
TTCTGTGCTTGGTGATGTTTAATCCTGTGGCCACGCCCACAGAACTGGTAGTAAAAAAAATTGAATTTCACCACTGTTATGAGTATCAAGTTCTGATCAGAGCAGTATTTCTTGCCTTTAGCGTTTTTATAAACAGGAACAGCTGGAAGAAGAAGAAGAAGAAGAAGAAGAATTTTTATAAACAACTTGTCAGAATCTAAAAGGACATTTTTAACTGGGGGGGATTTCTGCTGAAGAATATTAGCCATGGTCTATAGCTGTGATGGCGAACCTATGGCATGGGTGCCACAGGTGGCATGCAAAGCCATCTTGCTGGGCACACAAGCTGTCAACCAACTTACCTCCAGCTGAGCATGCACATGCAATTGCACAAACACACATGCGCAATTGCAGAGACCCAGCTGGTCGTCAGGCCTCTGCTGCGCATGCGCGAGATTGCAGCAGGAAATCCATCTGCTCTTCAGAGCTCTCCTGCGCATGCACAGGCAATTCTTGTGTGCGTGTACATTGCACATGCAAAAGTGGCATGCATGCACAGGTGCTGCGGTTGAACATGCAGCACACATGAAGGAGCCTCATGCAAGTGTGGATGGCACGCACAAAGCGCATACCAGCTTTGTGGCACTTGGTACGTAAAAGGTTCAACACCACTGGTCTATAGTATTATTTGGGGCCTTTTAGATTTGACACATTTTTTCTTATTTCTGCTTCAAGGTCACTGAGAGGGCGAAGAGGGAGTTGGAAACAGCAACTCGGAATTGTTACCTTGTTTTCATTCTTTTAGGTCTGGTTCTCGTGAGAACTTTCTCCGGACAATTGACACCTGTGAGGGAAATGTCTTAAGGAGTCATTGGATCTCTTTTTAAAATGGTTGGAGAGAAATTAACATGTGATATTTAGTGGGGTGGAACTTTCAGTTTTACTTGGGTGGAGAAAGCCCAGGAATCTTTAGATTTGGGATTTCTCCAGGCCGTACCAGAACAATGTCTTCAATAAAATCTTATTCCTTGGACTTTGTCTTTTTGGAGTTCTGATTGCGTTGCTGATGTTGTGTGGAACCCTGACACAACTCAAGACAGTGAACATATCTAATATTTCATGAGAGTTGTGTGATTTGTATTTTTGGAACCATGGATGCCACTGAAAAAGGACATGGGTGACTTGGAGCAATTGAGCATTTTTTGTATGATGATTTCCAGTTTTGGAACAAGTGCTTAAATATTGAATTAGGGTTGCTCAATTTTTATAAAGCCAGACCATGTTTTTACACATTTCATTGTCAGTTTCCAAATTATCTATTTTCTGATCAATGGTATAGCTTTCCTTTTATTTTTTTAAGTTTGTAACAACTCCTAAAAAACTTCAATATACTTATAACCACCTGCCAAAACTAAAACATCAAATCCATAAACTATACCTGTCTTGAGGACTGTTTCCAGATATTAGCCATGAATAGTTCTGTTTTATGGAAATGGTAGGGGACAAATTAAAATATTTGTGGGCCTCAAACAGAAAACCATGTTTTTGTTATCCTTTCATTCCTAAATTCTTTTCCAAACAAACATTGCCATATTCCCAGATACACATGTTTAAGCCTGCTTATAATAAGGAGGCAGCTACTTTTATCAAACTAAATCTTAGCAAAAAGAGAATTTCAGGGACTACTACACAGAGGCCTTGGAGCAAAGTGATATGTTATTGATTTACTCAGAAAATTTTTGACTCTTCTTAGCTACGGGTGCAAAATGGCTGTTATGAATGTGGCTTTCTGATCTTCATTTTAAATGATTAAGTGGTTAGTTCATGGTTGACAGAGCCTAATGTTTGTAAAAACCAATTTAATTTTAGTTCTTTGTTGTTCTGCAAACTTTCTTAGTGTAGGCATTTGAGAGTGGAGAATAGCAAGGGATGAAATGTATTTCATAATGTAAACTCTGCTCCTTCTGTACTTCCTGCAACATTGGGAAAACTTCAGGATTGTTATTAGGAACAGATGCCTTATGAATTTTAATTCTATCTATTCTAAGTCAGTCAAAATTCTAACTGAACATTTGGACAAATATCATCTGATTATAAATGTCACATGTGGGTCAAGGTAGAAAAAAATGGTGAGAATTCAACTTGAAGCATATGTGTAAAAAAATCAGTTGCTAGACCCACTTCAGTCTGACTTCAGGTCTGAATAACAGAGGTAAACATTCATTCAGCAGCCATTTTTAAAGAGTAGATAGAATAGAATTCTTTACTGGCCAAGTGTGATTGGACACAAAAGGAATTTGTCTCTGGTGCATAAGCTCTCAGTTCACATATAAGCAATAAGTGATAAATCATGATCATAATCATAATCACAATCATCATAGATCATAAAATACAACACTCAGTGATAGTCATAAGATATTAAATAAAAGCAAGCAACATAAATCATAAGATACAAACAACAAAGTGGTAGTCATAAGATGCTAAAGGAATAGGTAATAGAAAGATGAGAAGGATGATAGTAACACAACCTTACTATATGGTTTGATGTCCTAGGGCATAAGACAGTGTTGTGAAAATTAGTTGTTTAGCGGAGTGATGGCATGGAGGAAAAAACTGTCTTGGTGTCTTGATGTTTTGGCGTACAATGCCCTATAGCATCAAAGTTACAATAGCATTAAACAAGAGGTAATTATGACAGGTCCCTGAGGTTCTGACTGTCCCAGTATCCCTGTGGTCATATGATCACAATCTGAGTGCTTGGCAACCAGTTCTTCTTATGATGGTTGCAGCATCCTATGGTCATATAATTGCATTTTGTGACTTTTCCTTCTGGTTTCCCAAAAGAAAAGGTTAATGGGAAAAGTAACAAGAAAGATTTCAAACTGCTCTAGTAATACTCCCCTAGCTGTGCATCCTCCTTCAGCATCCTAGCTCTCATACTGCACCTTGACAGCTACCTGCACACCATCGTACAACCACCTTGGGCTTCACTGTGCTCATGTTGCATCTCCCATACCCTTCTCTTGTATACCACATGTGGCCTCTCATACATCTTCTCCCATCCACCAGTGGCCATCCTAAACCCTGCTGGGCTTACACCATGCCTTACCCACTACTTGTGCACATTCCACACCACTCACACACCCTTATGTGCTCACTGTCATTCATCAGCATCCACCCCAAGTCACATCATGCTTGCACTGCACTTTCCCTGCAACTCATGCACCTTTCCTTCCACTTGTGTACACTCCTCTGCCTTTCACATACTCTTGCGCATCCTAGTATGATTTGACTGCTTATTTGTACCCCATGACTATCACTAAGTGTTGTATCTTATGATTCCTGATGAATGTACCATTTCCTTCAATGTACACTGAGAGCATATGCACCGAAAACAAATTCCTTGTGTGTCCAATCACACTTGGCCAATAAAGAATTCCATTCTATTCTCCCCCACCCAAGCCCCATCACACTTGCAACCATGCCTCCTGGGTCACATGCCCAACCTTCCATTCCCTCTTCCACCAGGCAGCAACCACTACCTACCCACAGGCCTGTTTGTTTCCTGCTGGCATCCTCACTGGTTTTGGTTCCTCACTTAACAATCTATAAGTTTCATTTAATGACTGCAATGAGGAAGGCAGGAATTGCCATCATTAATTGATGTGGTCACATGACATTGTGCTTTATGACTTCATAACAATAGCACTTAGACTTATACACTGTTTTATAGTGCTTTACAGCATTCTCTGGGCAGTTTACAGAGTCAGCATATTGACCCCAACAATCTGGTTCCTCATTTTACTGACCTCAGAAGAATGGAAGGGTGAATCAACCTTGATTCAATCAGGATTGAACTGCTGGCAGTAGCAATGCAGAGTTTGCCTGCAATACTGCATTCTAACATTGCGCCACCAGGGCTCTTGCTTAGATATTGAAATTCCAGTCCCAACTGCTGACATAACTTGAAGATTCTCTGTAGGCTATTTTTTTTAATAGTCTAAATTGATGGTATGACTTTTGTTTAGCCTGTTTTTGTTTTCTTGCTTATTTTTCACTTTGCACATATTACTAACAATACTAATTATTGATAATGAGTTGTAATAATTACATTACTTATTACACTTTTATTGCATTATTATAATGATTATAATTCTTTATTATTAATTTATAATTCTATGTGCAAAGCATGAGGAACTGTTAGCCATCTAAAAGATGAAACTTTGAAACAATCCAACTGTATTACTGTACAACGCAAATTTGTCACCGACTTAAAACAACTAGAGATTTCACCCTCTTTCAACACAGCCTGAAACTAAACTTCTACAGTCTTACTTTTCTATTTATCTTTCAGTACACGCTGACGCCAAACTGCACATTTGGACTGCTTATATCCCACAACACAGAGAAAACAGCTTCCACACTGTTGGTTATACAGTATATGACAAGAAACTCAAGGCCATAAATAATGGAAGAGAAATAAACAAGTTGTGTCTTTCCTATTTAAAAGTGCCTTTCTATGCTTTAGATCAGTGTTTCTCAACCTTGGCAACTTATGATGTTCAGACTTCAACTCCCAGAATTCCTTAGCTGGCTGGGAAATCTTGGGAGTTGAAGTCAGACAAAATTTTATTTATTTATTTATCAAATGTATTTATCAAATGATTCACTGTGGCAACCAGAAGTGAAATTCAGCAGGTTCGCTAGAACCAGTAGTAAATTTTCTAAACAGTTCAGAGAACCGATTGTTAAAAGAAATCTCCTTTTGGTTTTTTTCCACTTTACAGGGTTAATCCTATAAGGAAGGCAGGAAAAAAGCATCATGGTGTTGTTTCTAGCTTAATCTTTATTGCCCTGCTTACAGAAACTGCCTAGCCAGTCATATGACACACACACCCCAGCCATGCCCACCTAGCCATGCCCACAGAACCAGTAGTAAAAAAAATTGAATTCCACCACAGGTAGCTACCCCTAATGGGAACAGCTGAAAGAAGAAGATTTATCAAAAAACCATCCATCTCAGTTTCTGGCAGTTTACAAATGAAAACCGTAAAACCATAAAAAAGGCAGTATTGGAAACATTTAAAAATGAAATTAAAAACAAAGTTAAAAAGATTTTTAAAAGCAGAAGGTAGATCTTCAAGCCACCAACCACCCCCAGAATTGACTACCACTTGTGGATGCCCACGTCAGCTGGCAGAGCCACATATTCAGGCTCTTCCTGAAGGCCAGAAGAATTGGGTCCTCTCCCCAGGAGATAGGATAATGGCAAACTATTCCCATACTGTTACTAAGAAAACAACATCAGTGTTTTGAAGGAATTAAGTTCAACTCAAAAGAGATTTGACTTGACAAGGATAAAAGAACATTATGCTACAGCACTGTTACTGAAGTTTTCTGGGGAGAAAAAGATGTAGAAGGTCATTGCCTTCTGATATGAAATATTTAGATCTGCGTTCCACTGAATATATAAAAGGATGTTAATAGAGCTGAAAGGTAAATATGTATTCACTTAATACATTATTTTATGTTATTTTATTTTTAAGTTAAATACATAGTACAATATTCCTTAAAGATGAATTCTCCACCACTCTCTTTGAATGCACATGAATTCACTGTTTTGGAATCACTTTGTATTTACATAGGCTTTCCTGCTGCCTACATTATTACTTTATTTATCATTTTATTACTGAACACTAATTGGTGTACTTAATTGAACAAGCTGGATTTCTTATCCTAAACTAATTTTCAATTTACTGTACATCTCATCCAGTTTGGTAGATGAAATGTCAACAACTCCAGGACATACATATATTCAACAGACAAAACTTTTCATCATTGCCTGCCGATGTTGGGAAAAGTCTTCTTTCTAATTTCTATTTAGCAGAGTTTGGGACAATCCTTCTGAATGTCTCAACAGGACAGAATTTTAATCACTTCTGTGGTAAACATATTTTAGAAATCTTATCAAAACCAGTGGGATATAATGATTAAAACGCTGGACTCGGGCAATGAGATCTACTTCAAATCCATCCTTAAAACCTCTTTAGGATATTCTGGGCCACTAATGCCTTCCCCCATCCTAGCTCCCTTAAAAGATTGCCAAAGTGGGGATGAGATGAAAAGACATCTCCTAAGCAACTTGAGCTCTTAAAAAAGCTCTTACTTTTTCTCTTAGATGAAAAAGTATCCTTGTTATTAATTTTGGAATAAAAACCTCCTAACACATTTTAACATGCAATACAAAATTGCATATGGGACAGAACTTTGTCCTTTCAGGATTTATTTTTGCCATCAGTTTTTTCTTGTTATCATTAGAATTTGATATACTTTGGGTGCCTGCTAATGTGGGTCACCTGCATTTAAAAAGAGGTCTCTACAACTAAGATGTTTTATGGCATACTTAAAATGTTCCAATACCAATTTTCTTCTCTTACAACGAAGAATCGGAAGATACACAATGCCTTAACACGGCATATTCTAAAATCCATCACTATTCCAAAAATGTATTCATTTTATTCATGGTCTTTCCTGAAAGAATTTATTACACAAAGATGTCATGCAGACTATGAATCTTCAAACTGGATCGTTCCCCCCAATTAAGTTGTTCAGGACTTAGACTTAAAAAGCTGTCACAGTGGCGACAACTAGATTTATTTCCTGATTATGGCCTGAGCTCTTGAACAAAATGGGAAAGGACACAGATCTGGATAACCTCTATATGAATTTACCTCTCTCTATTTGTAATAATATCAGAGTGTGAACCACTGCATTCTAAGTAACTCTGATTCTATCAAAGGGTTTCCCACCTCCTTCTTCTCTTTCTTCTGCCTCAACAGGCTCACACCTTCCTTTCAAGAATTGATAAGTGTTTCCATGAATAGCAATTTAAAATTGTTTAAACCTTTTCCTCTGGCTGAGAAGGTGTGACCATTGTAGCTTGTCTAGATAAGACAGGGGAAATCAGTGTGAACAAGGTCCTTCTATTCTATTCCCGATTCACTAAATTCACAGATGCTATACATGCTGGATTAGGCTAGGTGGGAGTAAAGTTACTAGTCACATTTACTAATAGGATTGCCTAGAGCAGAAACAGGCACTTTGTGGTCCACTGGCTGCAAAAAAACATACTGCTAAAAAGTAGCCCTTAATAATTTGAATAGCCCTTAATTCTTCATCTGTTGGGGTACCTAGCAAAAATGCCAGACTACCTAGTAAAAGCAGAACAATTCCTGCAAAGACCAGCATATTTTCTTTAGCTGATCTTTATTTGTGCCTATAAAATATGCCTCTTCGTATTATGCTGAGAACTTTTGGCATTGGTCAAACAAAGACAAGCATTTATTTTTTGAATGGCAGTTTCTATGCCAGCCAGAAAACAGTTCTCTATTCCAAGTATAAATCATAAAGCATAGAAAAAGCTAATAATGACCAGATGATACAAAGGAAAACTGAATGATCTGACATTAATTCATATGTTTTTTAATTCTTGTTGAAGAAAGGGAAATCTTGATCAAATAAGACTTCACAGTGCGATAAATAAGTGAGTTCTAGGTCATGAGGTATCTGAACAATCCACAACTGTTTCAGTTTTTTCCAAACCATTAATTTTCCAAAAATTAATTCTTAAAAAGTACAAATTGTCAAGAGCAGAACAAGAAGCATTACATTCCCATCTTTCATTATTAAAATACAACTTATTAAAAGTTGTAGTACTACAACTTATAAGTACTAGCACATCAGTAACAATAACAGACAATAAAAATTGCCATAACAAGTCCTTATGTCATCAAAATGATACGTGCATCATTACTTCATACAAATGACACAGTAATGTAATGACAGAATGGCATTTAACATCAATAGGTAAATTACATTGAACCTCTATATGAAAAGAGAGGCGATAGGTTATTCAGAATTCTTTCTGTCATGATCTGCTCCCACCAAGTCTTTGTTCAAAAAAAATTGGTGACAACAAACCCCAAAAACATCACCCTACTGCAATATTCAAGAAATATATCAATACCAAAGATTTATTTGAACTCATTTAAATTAAAAATACTGCAGGAATTAATTGTTTTTATGTTCAAATTTTAGAATATGTATGAGATAGCAAAAATAATTAATGATGAAGCAGTAATTTCAATGGACCAAAGTTCACTGTTGGTGTGACACTTCTAATAAGTTCTCTTTCATTTATATACTACTAAATCTCTTGTGTCCCTTTGATTGTTTGTAACCTTCAGTTAGGCAATATGATGCATCACAAAGCAAAAAATTTTGAATCACTCCATCGGATGGGTTAACTTACAAAATGCATCCAAAATCCAAGATTCATGACTACTGTGAGACTGAAATTTGTCAAAGTTGTGGTTGTTTCAGTGCTGCCCTCCTTCTGCATTATCACTTTTCTATGATCAGCTTCAGGCATATGATTTTCAATGCTCAGTGCCAGCTTCTTACAAGGAAAGTAAATGGGGAAGCCAGCAAGAAATCAGAATTTTGCTCCTGGCCTTTTTGCGCACCTGTCCTCATTCTGTTCTTTTTCTTTCTGATGTTAGTTTATATTATCTTGTAGCATTGTTAAATCTTCAAAAAAAATATTTTTAAAAGCTATCATTATTTATTTAAATTTATTGGCCACTCAGCTTCAGACTAAGAAACATTAGTCTGTCTTCTGAATTAAACTTTTTTTTTAGAGCGCTCTTTACTAAGGTTTACGACACAGTAGATTGTGTTACAATTCTCAGTATTACATCTTTATTTAATTTTCATTATATTCATTAACAAAAAGCTAAGGGAAAGCAACTCTCATCTGAAGGAAATCCTTGGAATTATCATTACTTTTAAATTCTCACTATTTTTAGTCACCAAACCAATACTTGCAATTCCCACTTGTTAAATCTGTAGGATTACAAAAGGATCCACTTTTGTCAATACAGTCCTTTGATCACAATGATTGAGTTCCAGGACCAGAACTAAAATACAGAGACTTAATAATGAATATCTATGTCTCTGTGAAAATATTTTTTTAACATTTGATCCTTAATTATTTTTAAATAATTGTCTGGGAACTTCTTGCTCAAGGGATAAGGGAGCATAAAAGAAAAATATAGCCAGTGCCAGCAGTCTCCATAAACTTTTCAGCTGCCACACCCATACCACTGCTTATTGTGAATTGTTGGGCTTTTTGCAGCCTGAGTCATGCACAGATCTTCTAGCCCTACTGAAATTTTCTCATAGGCAGAGGGTGGAGGTGCTTAGAAAGTCTGCATTATGGGTGAAATAAAGCTCAGAATCATTATCTAGATGAAGTGCCAGGAAATAAGCTATATAATTTTCTTTCCTGTGGTCTGAATTTCTTAATTTTCATGTTTATTTTGATTTGTTTATTTCACATTCCTTCTGGAAAATATGTTTAAGGTCTCTTCCTTTACTATTGATGTCTGACATACATATATGCATGTAGATATTTATAGGGATATCAAAAAAAATCCATTAAATCAAGTTATTTCAGCACTTCTAACATGATACCCAGACACTTGACTGGCATTCTGAATAATAGTTTTGACTTTCACTGCCAAAGGCCACATAGCTTGGGTGCAGTTCTCTATAAGTCTGGTTTATTTTCACTTCAAATATATGCCAGTTCTATAAGAACTTAATAATTTTATAACAATGCCACAAAAGGCAGGTTGGGAATTTGGGAAGCTGTCAAAAAATTTCTTAGAGATCGCTGTAATCTTGGAAATCACAAGGATTTCTGCTAGGATACATGGATCATATTGAAAGGTCCAGAGACATTCCTGCATGGTCTTCACGACTCCCTGGTCATCATTTTCTGGTCCATTTTTTAATCTCCCAAGCCATTCCCCTTTACCTACTCATGCTAAGATCATCCTGTCTGTTTTTATTCTCTGTAGTGTTTCATTGTATTTACCAGTATGGTCTGGCAGATACTTCCTGATGCCCACAGGCAGGATATGAATAACCATGTGTAATTTTTCAGTACTGTATGTGATTTTTTTAAAAAATGTAAAGTGCATTTGATTTTGCAATTAGGAAATTAGAAAATAGAATTATATTAAACCAGATTCAAACTTGCCAAGATAGGAGGATCAGAAACAGTACCCTTCCTTCCTTCCTCTGTTCTTCCTGCAGCAGAATGTAGATTGTCTACCTCTAGAGCTCTAAACAAACCCAAACTAGGAATTTTTTAACTGGGATTGAAATGGTTTTGGCATTAATCCCAAACCAAGAAATATATTTAAATAATGGCTGGCCACAATTTTCCCCTGCACTCAAAATTTTTTTAAAAAATTTCTAAATATCCTTAGAAGTGCTTTGTTTGTTTTTCTCCACTATCCAAAATTTAATTTAATGGCTGATTTTGGATGGCACTGACGGTCCTTTTTCTGATCCAAAAGATAAGCTTTTGTATTTCTGAAGGCATATTTCTTTCACAATTTCACAGTCTGAGAACATTCTGCTTACTAATTTATCAAAACTATCATTCATAACAAATGAAAAAGTGAACAAATAGTTCTGTCTTCATTGCACTGACTGTTACTGATTATGTGGATTGGATCAAGTTTCCAGAAGAATTTTAAATAAATTAGGCTTGTCCTATACTTGATAGAATTTTTCTGCCCCTTTATAACCATGAATGCCATCATGATTAGTGGGAAGTTAAAGTGACATGTTTGACAAAAAGCATTCAGGCTTCTTTTCCAGGTGGCTTTATAACTCCCCTGCCTTATTCAGAAGATGAGAAACTGAACACAGTTTTCATTATGTTTCTACTTTTATTTGGGAGGGCATACTAGTACAATATATTAAAAATAAAGATAAGGAAGGAACCTGCCCATAGCACTTAAGCAGTTCTGTAAAATAAAATATTGCTCAGGAAAAGAAAGGCTCTTGGCTGGAGCACTTTGTCAGTTTTTGAAAATAAAATAAACATAAATACTTTTTTGGATATGAAATAAAATTGCAGGATAAGAAAAGAGTGTAATTCCAGCTCTGCAGCTGCAATTTTATTTCGGAAATAACATACTATTGTAGGAAGAATAAGAAAGGCTTCTTGTGTGAACACTTAGGCAAGGTTTTTTTTGTTTTTTTTCAAAATAAATCATTGACTGGCAAAAGAAAAGAGGTTAAATTTCAGTTCTGCAGAAGTTTTTTTTTAATTAAAATACTGTTCCAGATAACAAGGACTCTTGCCTGGAGCACTTATGAAATTGTTGACAATAAAATACTGTGTTCAAGATAATCAAAGCTCCAAATCTGACTCCTCTACTGCTATTCATAGTGCTTGCTTTTTTATTATTTTCCTGTTGCTCTCTCCAATTGCCCACCAAAGCTTCTTGTCAAATGGGATGATCAGGAAGTGTCTAGAAAGCAAGATACTTTTTGGAAAGATGTCTCCTAGCATCCCAGGGCAGATGAGGGCACAGCATTAAGTAGCAATTTGAGAAGACAGCTGGGGAGAATTTTTACCCCCAAAAATCCAAAATCTGGATTTTGGTAGGACAGGATGAGCTGCTCAAAACTGTGGTCGGCCTTGATCAAACTTGGAAGGACCATTGGGCCAAAGTTTCTCAACTTTGGTAACTTTAAAATGCTTGAACTTCAACTCCCAAAATTCCCCAGTCAGCCATGGACTTATATCAGGCCTCAAAGCATATACCAAAGAAATGTATTATTACCTGGAAGTTTATTTTGAAAAATAGTCACTTTTTTTCCAGGTCTTCATCCCAAGGATCTTCTCTCTTTGGCTGAATAATTCACACAGGGTACGGGGAGTCCTCAACATACAATTGTAATGGAGCCTGACCATTATGGTCATATGTTGCAACAGTTATAAATTGGGTCAGTCACATGACCGACCCAATTTTTTGTGGCAATTAAGCAAATATGGCAGTCATAAAATAAACTTAACAGTTGTAAAACAAATGCTGTGGTCATTAAGCAAACCTATTGATCACTAAAGTAACTTCTGGTTTTTCCTTAAAGTAACTTCTGGTTTTTAACAAAAGTGTAGTAAAATGCAGGCATGGGAGTTTGGATGCTTACAAATGACCAAGTAAAGCAACCAGGTTGCCCAGTGTCCAAAGTCTGATCACATGATATGGGGAGGACCAATTGTCAGAATTTTGGAACTGAGTTGAAACTCACTTTTTCCAAATAAATCGAGGACCACTTGAAACAAAACAGCAAGGAAAATATTTGTGTCGAACCTTTAAACTGAAAGTTTATTCAGCGGTCTGATATACTATATTTTTCTATAGTAAAAAAGAAAAAAGAAATTTTACATCTCCAGGACAACATACTGTTTCACCACTACCACAAAATGGCATTAAAACAGTAAAAAATCAGGTAAAAGTTGGAGAGGGTCAAAAAGTTACATAGTAAAATTAATTAGAATCTGACAGAATGGTAGGGGTTAATAATATGGTGCAGAATTTAAGATAGTGAATTATTGGAAGAATCCAATTTTACATTCCTAATCACTCATGGAAGTTCAAAGAATTAATTTAGACAAGTCACCATCTCACTGACCAGAATTATTGTTGCCACAAAGATCGCATTAGAGAAGAAGGCATACTATATAATCCATTATAAGATAGAAAGGTGAGTATAATTCAATGCATAATGGAAATGAGAGTACAATAACTTGAAACTCTTTTCTACGAATGTCTGTTTTGTCTGGAGAATGACAGAGAGAGTATGCATCATGCTAAGCTATAATATGTTCAGTCTGGTTGTGGCTTAAAGTTGCATGAACCTAACCACTGTGGTTTAGAAAAAACTGTGATTTCTTTATTTAGCCTTTAATGTAAATCCTGCACAAAATGACAATTGTTCTTCCTTCATCAAACCATGGTTAAGCAAACCTAACTTAGCATCATGGATAAACAAAGAGCGAGCTCTTTGACAAAGAGTTAAATTTTTTGGTACACTTTTTGAAGTACTGCAAATTTTAGTGATGTGGTTAATTCCTGCACAGAGAGATACGGAGTAGATCAAATGTGTGTTTTAGACTTTAGTCTAAGAACTTTACAACTTCCCTGCCCTTCCTGGCAACACAACTTGATGCTGCAACTTTCATCAACAATATTTATTGTGGGGTAGCCATACTAAGGTGGGGTTAACCTGGTACATAGTAAAAACAGTTTATATATTTCAATATCCAAAAGCTCTAATTGCATTTCTTTTCAGTGAGGAAGGTGGGCTATGCATGAGCAAATCTTCTGCCAATTTTGTTGGCAGATCCACTGGCAATACTTTTGTTTAGTCACAGTTTATTTGGAAGCCTGACAGCTGACAGAACACACATACACTCAGAAAACTGGCTGCATGCATAAATGCTTTCATGTATTATAAATGCCTTTTTTAACAGACTGTGTAATCAGAATCATAAAAGGCTATAATGATCCCAGAAGTCATTACATCTGAACTGATTATTAACTGGCTTCCTCTTGCATGGGACTTTTACCATGGTACTACAGTAAGCAGCCCTGAACAATGGAGTTTCCCCAAACTTTGCTTTTCAGGGCCTGCTGTGTTATTGACCAAAACTGGGAGCACGATAGCAGTTAAAGATGCTGAGTCTGTCAGCTGGTGAGCAACCATTGTTTGTCCCAGATTCTGCCAGCCTAGCAGTTCAAAGGCATGCAACTGTGAGTAGATGTAAATAATGGGTGGAAAGGTAACAGCATTCTGTGCACGTTTGCATGTAGTCATGCTGGCCACATGTCTTTGGACAACACTGACTTCCTTGGGTAAGAAATGGAGATGAGCACCACTCCCTAGAGTCGGACATGACTGGACAAAAGAAATCTTTACCTTTAGAGTTGACTATTCCAGGACCACAAGAGTTTATTATTTGCTTGCAAGGAACAGAACTGAAATTTCTCAATTTCTTGAGAAAAAGCTTGAAAAAGTTCCAATGCAAGCCATATGAGACACAAATGACCTAGCATTAACTATTTGGGGGTTTTAAATTGGTTTTTAAATTTTATAATTTTAATTTAAATCAACCACCTATTTAATTCTTTTAATCTGTTTTTAATTGTTTAATTTATTGTTGCTGTTTTAAATGGTTGTACACTGCCCCGAGTCCCTTCTTGGGAGAGGGGCGGTATATAAATTTAAACAAACAAATAAATAAATAATAAAATGGTCACATATGTCAATTTTTATTATTTTGTGCACCATTTTTCAGCCAGTGGTCAGCAAAGGGAAAGGGGAGGAAAAGAATTATTTATCATTTTAAGAAGATATTAAAACTGCCAAATACAGACAGTGTTATCTGATTCTGCTGTGTTGGTAAATACATAGGTTTTAGGAAGACAGCTACAATTCTCTTGTTTAGAATAAGAGTCCATAAACTTAACTGGACTTACATCTGAATAGGCAGCTGTATGATTATACTGCAAATAATAACTTATCCAGGCATCTTGGTTTTGTACAGATAAGGGAGGGGGGAGTGTTGGAAGATAGTTTTGTTATAAATATAGTAAGCTTATTGTTTAAATCACTGCCAGAAAGCTGCAAACTTATACATATTTACCTGGGAATAACTTATCCTAAATCTAGCAATAGTCAGGGCATTTCCATACAAGAATTCTTCCCTTCAGGTTCCAAAGCAGTTCTGAATCTCAGTGATTTGACAACATCAGCAGTTTCAACAGCTGAGTCAATTTATTTCTGGCTCAGCTATAGTGTATCTGAATCCAAAACTAAGCTTTTTAAAAAGAAAAAGGAAGAATTTTGGCTCTAAGGAGTTTGTGAACAGTTCATTTCAGCATTTGAAGGAATTCCTGCCTCCTCACTACTCCAAACTCCTGCATTTCAGATTATCTAAAGGGAAAGGTCACTTGAAGCCTTTTCATCTCTTCAAAAGAAGCACTGAGAAATTCTATATGCAACCAAGTAAGCCTACTTGACATGAAAAAGATGTTTGTAGGGATTGGATGTGCAAACAATTTTATTTCTCCTTTACTGAATGAAATAAGGATACTTTGGAAATGTTCAAGAGGATTGCAGATATTAAATTGTATTTATTTGTCAGGCCCCAGTGAAGTCCTTAGGAAAGAAAGACTCTTGACTCCATTTGGCTGAAATGATAGGTTCTATTACTAAGGATTAGGGATTGCAGTAAAAGCAAGGCTGGGTCTGAGTATTCCCACACAAAATTACAAATTTTTCCCCTGTTTGTGCCCCCCACCAGACCGGACATCAGTTTCCAATAGTATCCTGGTTTGATGTTTTGAAAACTGCTTTGATGGTAGGTGTGTCTTGAGGATGTTTTACATTCTTTCCTGGGTCAGGCGTCCTTGAGGCAATGAAATCTGGCATTTAGCATCTCTGGTTCCTGTCAGTATCATCCCTCTCCCTTTCCATTCCTTTTCTTTCCACCTGCACAGCTTCCACAATTTCATCTACCCCTCTCCCTCTGATTATGGTGGGATGCCAGCAAGTTTAGCAAAGTGTGGCAAAGATGGCAGAGCTGACATGCAGTCTTCCCAAAACATATTTATCAACACAACAAAATCAGATAATACTGAGTATATTTGCCATTTTTCTAACTTTGGTCAGGTCAATTGGAATGTGCCTTCAAAAGTTGCACTCAGTTCATCTCCCAATGCTGCATAATGCAACAATCCTAATGTATACCATCAATAGCTGAAGCAGGTACATGTTCTGTCTCTTAAATCTAAGCAGTCTTTATATAGGTTCATCCATACATCCCAAACAAGATGATTTGTGCTTTATGCTTGCTACAAAGAGGACAGTACTGAATTTGATTCCTCCACCCCAAGGGGAGAATTATAGCCACATGTACAGTATCCAGCTTCCTCACTTTACTCACTTATGGCTGCCAATGTCCCTGAAATTAATCCTAGAAATTTCCTTCCTTCCACAATGATTATATTTCTGTGTATTTGTAATATATCTTCTCAAAAAGCAACATTCAAAAGAAAACAAGACAGGGCCAGAGCCAAAATACCCCATATTAATAACTACTTATTAACATTCATTGTTAATAATTCACTGTTGGGTCTGTTTCATCTTATAGTTAAGGCACCAGGATAGAAACTGGAAAATTGAATTTCAGTCTTACCTCAGGCACGAAAGCAAGCTGGGTAAGTTGGACCAGTTAGTTGTTCTCAGCCCAATCCTCCTTAGAGGGTTGCTGTTGTAGGAAAAATATGAGGAGGAAGGAGATATGTTCTTCACTCTGGATTATTTATGAAAGTAATAAAGGCAGGATGAAAAAAAATCTAATAAATAGTTTTTAAAATAAAACATGTGACTTATAAAACTAAATGATCCATTATGTCCCTTTCTAAGAAATGCTTAAGCCACTTAACACTCAAAAAGAACACATACAATCCAATGGTAGAATCCAACCAGTTTTGCTACTGGTTCGGTGAAAAATAATTTACACTCACTAGAGGCAGCTGGGATGACTAGGAAGGCTGCAGAGGTGAGCCAAACAGCTGATTCATGCTGATTAAGATAAGAAAAAAAAACTTCACACTGTTATAGGACAGGAAAGGGTGAGGGGGGGGCAAATTCAGGAGAGTTCAGGAGTTCTGGTGCAACCAGGCTGCACTTCACCACTGATACAATCATACAGAGACACACAAACACAATTCTCTCTTCCCCCTTCCCCCATCCTTTTTGCAGGAATAGCAAAAGGAAGAAGGGGTAGAAATAATAGGGGAAAAGAAAAGGAAGAAAAAAGGGGGAAATCAAATTGGATGTGAGGAGCTGAGACAGGAAAGAATAGATTCAGACAAGAAAGAAAGAAAAATCCCAGAAGTCATATTTAGGAGGTTACGAGAAGAGGAATAATCTCTTCTATGATGCTGGCAAAGTCTAATCCTACCATTAACCTTTCAATATATCTGCAGCCATTTACAATTCTTGCTTATTAATGGTGCATATAAGACCCCCACATTCCATAGGATTGGAGGGAAACACATTTGCTTCCTATTGAGTCACATTATGTCATTATGTACACCACACTTTGTTGGGTCACCTTGTTAATTCTAAAGCTCCTTTGAGGAGAGGCCTTAGAATTTAGTTCTAGACTTTAGTAAGTCTAACATATCTGGACCTAAGATGAAATTGGTGCTGCATAGAGAGCACCATAAAAAGGGTTCTATCATTTGGTGCTGTGTAGAGGAGCAATCTAGAAGATCTAAAAAAAGAAAAAGACAATTATCAACATGACACTTTCTCCAATCTTCTCTATTTCAAAATGTAAAGACCTATAAAATTCAAAAAATCAGTCACACAAAAGCCTGAGAGAAAACTCTTGAGTCAATTTATTTGGGCCTTCCCCAGATATATTTCAATCAAGATTGGACATCCAGATATACAACATAAATTTTTAGATAAATTGTTTGATACTCTCATATATCACAAATTAAATTGGATGGATTTGACAGCCATGTTAACAATAGAAAATATAGTTTTCTGCTACTTATGTGGTAAGCATCCTGTCATCAAATTCAGCTAGAAATGGCTTGTGGTGTACTTAGTTTGAAGATAATGGGTCATAAAATTGGGTGCCATTTTGATAAATATAGAACAGTGAGGTAAATAATCTGAAGCTCCAGGTTTACAAACAATTCCTTAAAGCTGCTCTCCAAGCTCTTCCAATAGTTTTCACCATATTGTCTTTGTTAGTTAAATTTCCTATATTCCGTTAATGTTTGCTAAGTTTTAAATTAAATGGTATTTAAATTTTGTTCATTTCCTGCCTACACATTCTTCAAAAGTCCTTCAGAGATGACCTCCAGATAGTTCACAAACTTGTAAAATAATTTGAAATGACCATTAGTAATTTCAAAGTTAAAATCACAGGAAGAAAAAAAAAGCAATAAACTCAAGTCCTAGTGTTTTGCCTAAAGTTATGTGCTCTTGAAATGTATGGGACTGACTTCCATGTAAATATGTTTAGAATTGAGCTGAAGGAGTCTATTGTTATTCCACACTACACTCTTACTAAGATTTATTAGCTAATACATTAACCTGCAAGAGACACTTCAAAAACATGTCTGGAATGTCTGTGCTTAATGGATTTTAAGCCATTTTCTCTAAGGAGAAAGCAGGTTTATTTGATTCATTAAAAATCAGGTGCAGGTAAAATTTTGACTGTGGAAAGAAAGAAAAAGATTCTTAACTAAGATAAGTTATTCATCCACCTTCCATTTCTTTCAAATGGGCAGATGAAAAAAGAAAACTGACTAAAACCATAAATGTGATTCATAAGAAAGCAAACGGTTGTAACAGTTTAGCTAGATGATCTTTTTTTTTAAAAAAAAAATGGCTTCTGAGAGTATTTATTCCACATGACCATCAGATAAATGTCTTATATATTTAGCGTCTCTGATTTGGTGTTTAAATCGCAAAGAAGAGTATGTTAATTTCCTATATTCCAATTAAGTTTATTCTCTCCTTTATCAAATCCAGATTTAAGCCATTGGTGATATCCATGTGGCACCATAGCCCTGGCTGCAGAAAAACTGCAGAAAAGTATATTTTAAAAGTGTATCTTAATGAAATTAGATTCATGATGTTTTGATAAAGCATGCCTGCCAAAAATACAGGCCCCCTTTATCTACCAGGTACTGTTTTCAACCTCCCAGGTTCTGATGTGGGGAGATAGTGGGGAGCTGAAAGATACTTGAACTCTAGCGATATAGGGAGGCTGTGTTCACAAAATATTTTACTCTTAAAGGCCACATTTGTTCATGTTTCCTCGGCTAGAAGTATGTTCCGATGCTACACACAAAGCTGTGTCTCATCTGTGCATTTCTTTATGTACCGTGCACTCTTGAAGATAAGGTAGATGCACTCCCTTTCTTTTTTTAATAAAGTGACTTGCCATTTCCCTTACTATAATTTCTTCAGAACCACCCAAGTTCAACTGTCATAGTAATAGTAGCAGCCATAGCAATAGCAATAGGACTTAGACTTATACACCACTTCTACAGTCCTTTACAGCCCACTCTAAGCAGTTTACAGTCAACATATTGCCCCCAACAATCTGGATCCTCATTTTACTGACCTCGGAAGGATGGAAGGCTGATGGGACTTGAGCCTGGTGGGACTTGAAGTGCCAAATTGCAGGCAGGCAGCAGACTTAGCCTGCATTCCAGCTACTGTGCCACCACAGCCGTAGTTACAGAGAAAGTAATAGTCATACAAATAATAACACAAAAAAACAGCAATAGCCTTGACAAATCAGTAGTGTCAGGAGATTTTTTTTAAAAAGATGTAAATTAATCCCACTCCCCTTTTGTTTATGCATTGATCCTGAATGCACCCACAAAATGCAGAGCTTTGATTGTGTTATTATGATGCCATTCTCACATTCTCACCTACCCTACCCTGTGGATGACAATACAGTTGCTTCAATTCAAGCTTGACTAATGGTGTCATCATGGACATTTCCATGGTGTGTTCCCAAAGTTGGCTTGCCCTTGGCTTCTTCTGGGGTGTTGCTTTGATTCTGTGTTCCAGTGTTTCTCAGCCTTAACAATTCCAGAAATTCTGAGAGTTGAAATCTACAATCTTCAAGTTGCAAAGGTTGAGAAACATTGTTCTAATCTAGTCTACAGATAGCTCCCATTCTAGTACTATCCAGGCCAAGCCTTGCTTAGTTTCCCAAGTTCAACAAGACTGGATAAGGCTGTGCCTGCTCAGTGGTGGAATTCAATTTTTTTTACTGCCAGTTCTGTGGGCATGGCTTGGTGGGCGTGGCTGAGGGGGGTCATGTGACTGGGTGGGCAGTTTCTGTAAGCAGGGCAGTAAAGATTAGGCTAGAAACAACACCAGAATGTTTTTTTTCCTGCTTTCCTTACTGGATTAACTCTGTAAACTGGATAAAAAAACAAAAGCAGATTTCTTCTAACAACTGGTTCTCTGAACTGCTTAGAAAATTTACTAACGGTTCTAGAAAACCTGCTAGAACCTGCTGAATTTCACTTCTGTACCTGCTGCCACATTGACATTGACAGCAGAACATCAATTTAGAACTGATATGGTTCATTTGCAGTGCAAGATGATGAGCTGCTTTGCCTGAAATATTTTGCAACTGCTCTTTTATTTCCTAGTGAAATAATGTAAAGAATGTAAAGAACAACCAGTTTGTGAAAGTCCATCACCATATGCTGAGCTGAGTTTAGACTTCATCTCACACATAATGCAATTAAACTGCTTTTCATTTTTTGCTTTACAAATGTGTTGAAGCATATTTGAAACGGGGCTTTTAAAATTAGCCATGTGCTTAACTGCACTGCTGAACTTCAATTTAATTCTGGCAGAGTGAACTTTTTTAAAAGATCAAAGGCCAAGACACCACAAAGTCCTCCCTTAGAGCATATGCAAAAATGGGATGGGAGGAAGTAGCTTTAACATATGGTAATCAAGTCAGTTAAAAACTGTTGCCATGAATCAGAAAACCATAGATATTCAAAAGAAACAAAACTTCAAGTGGTGAATTCAAATTTACAGTAGACTAATGGTGAATCTTTGTCAGCAGGCTAGGGAAGTGAAGGGCTTGGTCAGAGCATCATAGGCTATAATTATAAGTGTTGTGGGGGAGTCCATTTCTTATATTGGGTGATTGGTTCTTCTTTTGAAATTTCCCCAGCTTTTGTACATTTTAAGATCATCACCACCTAGGGTAATATACTTGCACCCAGTATAAATATACTAAATAAATAAATAACTGTATTAAGTAGAAACCACAATTTACAGTAAATAAGAAATAAACCAGTCATTGCCCCCTAGTGAGAAAAAATAGCAAAGTAGTGTGGAAAAATTGTTTTACTTTAAAGTTTGTGTCTGTCATTTTCCTGACATTTTGTATGCCTGTGTGTGCATTTGTGTAATGTTGTGTTTGCTAACATTTTATAACATGAAAGGGTTTGGAGAGAGATAGAGATATTCAGGAATGATTTCCTGGAAATTTGCAAGGGACAAGTTGAGTTTAAGCCTACACTTCCCTGCATAGGTAATGGGACTCTCAAGAATTATTTTACATGTCCAGTTTTGAAAGACAGTGAGTGTGTATCCATTACTGTCTCATTCAGTTCAATTCAAAGTATGCTTTCAACATATATCTAATAAATAGAAGGGCTAGGGTAGGCATAAACTTTAAAAGCAAAGGAAAATATGCAAGTTGAATTTTTAAAAAAAGACCATTGGGAACCCTTAAAATAATTTCCAGCCCTACTACCAAGCACAGGAGACACTCTACTTGTGAAATTCCTGAAGAGAAACATTTACACATTTCTGTAAAATCATCTGTGACATTAGTGAGAGGTGATCTTAGTCAGAGCTACATGGCAGCCCATAAGAACAATTTTGTGCATCTGTATATATATTAATATATGTATACATATTAAGTTAAATAAAACGATGAACTAGAATATAATTATAAAAGAAGACTATGGAAGAATAGCACAAAAAGATTGTTTTTGTAACCAACTGATACACTGTAAGTATAGAACTGGATGACTCTTTTTTTAGTTTTATATGTTTTTTATGTTGTGTATGTCTTTTGTATGTTTGTTTCAAAACTAAAAAACTTTATTAAAAAAAGAACAATTTTGTGCATCTGAATCCAGCTGATAGATGATGATCAGAAGAACATGTAAGAAAGTGTATATTGATTATAACTGCTGATCATTGGCCCATAGGATCACAATGAATCAGAGGCTGGATGGACACACATCCACAATACTAGGGTTCTTGCATTGATCAATTAGATCTGAGAACTTTCGTGCTTCCTTTTAATGCTATAATTTCATGAAAAGTTGTTGTTGTTGTTTGTTGTTGTTGTTACAGATATCTAGGAGTCTATGCCATGAAGGGTTTTATATGACCAGCATTTTGAACGTATTCTATTTTTGATGCAATAGATGCCATAAAATTTGGAGCCATTTAGCAATCAATACATAGTTTGAGGGATATCTCCCTTATAGTATTATTTTGCTTGCAATACATCACGGCTTCTAGAAATGTTCTTTCTGCTTCATATCATCCAAAGATGATAGGCAGAATGCATTCTTCTACTATCATTGCCTTTGTCAAAAGTGAAAGAAACACTTACATAAATCTTTTGCTTGTTCTCAGGACCCCAGTCAATAAGCCTGCCCTTTGTTATTTGTGTTTCTGCTGACCAGAGAGGGAAGGAGCTTCTCATGGAAAATTTAATAAGGCCTCAGGAGAAGCTAAACAGAACAAATACCTCAAAACTATTTGTAAAAATATCCTACAGCCAAAGCCAATCAGTGTTTTGAACAGTTATTCCAATGAAAGAGTCAGAATGGAGGTAAATGTAAGAAAATAGTTCAGAAAGTGGGAAATGACAGCTGGAAATCTTTTCACAGCCTAAGGTCATAGTCAAACAAAGCCATTCAACACATAAAATATATAAACTTGTCATCTAGGCCTTACATGGGACAACAAGGCTCCTGTGGTTTTTGGTGTTTAATCAAAAATACATAATGCAATAAAACCAATGTGTATTAGGATACAAATACAAATCTTGCATAGTCATGTCTGGAGAAGAATTAAAAGAGTTTATAAAACTGCTTATTATATAAAGCACCTAACACATATATTCTGCAAATGTGTAGGATAACAACCTCCATCATTCATAATAAACAGGCTGTTTTATCATGCTGGTAGGTATTTTGGGAACTGTGATTCAGCACATCTGAACAATGACAAGTTGAAAAGCTGGTTATGGTTTAGGTCTTCAGAGAAGATAGGGTTACCCTATTTTCCAAAGCACCAGAAGGAAAGTCAAGAAACAATGAATGGAAGCTAATCAAGGAAAGAAGCAATGTAGAACTAAGGAGAAATTTCCTAACAGTGAGAACAATTAACTAGTGGCACAGCTTGCCTTCAGAAGTTGTGGGTGATCCATTATTGGAGGCTTTATGGTCCTTCTTTCTTCTCTCAGCAGAGGATAACATAATTTTATGCATTCAGGCAATGAAGAAAAGAGTGACTCAATATGGTAGAATAATTATTTGTTTTGTTAATGTTTGTATTTATGTAGTATGGCTGCCCACTCCAGTAACTCTGGAAATAAGAGTCATAATAGGAAATCCTTAAACTTTAAAAATTTTACAGGGTGGTGAATAAAAATATCAGTAAATAGTGCTAGATCAGTAATAGTTTATGCATTTCTATTTTAATTATTTACCACATATCCTTCTCGGGTTTAAATATGCACAGTATAAAATAATATGCTTAAATTTTGGTGGTTAATGTTTGTTATGATGTATGTTCTGGAATATATCCATTCTGCCTTATCTTACTGTACAGACAAAATCTGTTGGAGATAGAGGATCTCTGAAGGAACCAGGGGATTCCCGAAAGTATCAGGTCCTCTGCAATGAAGGGATTGATAACTACTATCTTAAATTGTTCTGAAATCTCATGTATTATATTGAGATGGATGACTTCTCTCCTCTTGTGACTCTTGTATTGATTATGTTTCCCATCTTCTCTTTCAAAGTTCAAGTGCCATTGGTTTTTATCACCTCTATTCCTTCTATCATTCCAAGGCTGATAAGCCTATTCCAGATCTCCCCAAAGAGATATTCTTGCCACTTCCTCCTGACAAAACTAATTTTTCGAAATTATTTTGAAATCCCTGTCCCTTGTCCCTTAGCAAAAGATGCCACATCTGTCCGGACATCGCTTGGTGAGGCAGAACAAAAATGAAAGAGAGTGAGTTAGACATAGATGTGGACATACACATAGACATAGACACATGCATTATGCGAAGAGCTGTAAGAAGAAATATTACAATGAAAAATAAATTAAAAATTGCATTGCAATAAAATACTAAAATTATTCAAATGTATGCTTATGATAATCGCAAGATACTCTTGTTAATTAAACATTCTTCTTTTATTTATTTAGCCTGGGAGTAGGAATAATTTCTTGGTTGCCACTTCATCTGAGCATGTCCCTATACAAGTATCAATGATCATAAGATATTAGAATCAAAGTTTTATTAGACAACATCTTGAAAAATGATGATTTTAAGAAAACACGTGGCCCGGGGGCCGCATGCGGGCCATTGCAAGTGCACCTGCGGCCCACACAGATGATGTTTTATGCACCACCTTGGATCCTTCTTGAGCAGAAAGGCGGGGTAAAATATTTTAAATCAATAAATAAAATTAAGTAAGGGAGTAAACAGGAAGGCGAACCCTACATGCTGTCCTGAGTTCACTGTTGAAAAGGCAGTCTAGACATGTAACAAATAAGCAAAAAAGCTTCCGAGGCTCCCCGGGTAAGTTGCAAGAGATACACCTCTCCCCTGGAGCGATAGCAACTCTTCCTTAGCCTGGTCAGAAGAGCCTGTTGGGCGAGGCTGGTGCTTGTAACCCAATCTGCGCTAACTCACCAGCATGTGTTTTCTGCTTGTCCCACCATCCCAAGAGCTGCCAAGGGAGAGCCCAGCCACTGCGGCCCAATTGAAGAGAGTGTGGCCGTCATCATAACTCAAATGTGACAATATGGTGCTCGGGGGACTCTGAGTTTGACATGCCTGGCCTAGGCAATCCTGTTGACTACTCCTAAAGTTAAATAACACATAAATATGAGTAGCAGTCCAAGCAACAGCACTGAATCCCTAATGGTTGGAAACAAGGTGGCAACTTCTAGGGAACCAGAACAGCTGAGATAGAAATTAAATTCCAGTACTAATTGTAATTAGCCAAGCTGATTTCTTTGACTGAAATTGGCTTGGAAGGGGCTATGAATAAAATACATAAAATAAGAGATGGGGTTTTAAGGTCTAAGGTTCCCCCCTGCCAGTAAATATTTCTGCCACTCTTTGTAATCTGTGGATTCAAAGATCAATGACATGAGAACTACAACAGTCGTTCTTTTACATTCTATTCAGCCTTTCATTCTTCTCAGATTGGTAAAATAAGGACCCAGATTGTTGGGGGAAATATGCTGACTCTGTAAACCACTTAGAGTGGGCTGTAAAGCACCGTGAAGCTGTATAGAAATTTAAGTGCTGTTGCTATTTAGGCTGAAGTATAATTCTATGTGTAGAGGTTCAACATTTGTAAGGATAGATGTTGAATCATGCTATCAAGAATATTAAGAACTTTAGAAGCTAATGAAAACAGATTACTCATATGCTAGTTCTGGCACAGATTTGAAACCCAGAGCTAGCTCTTGAAGTTTAGTGTTTCCTCAGAAAAAATAAAGCAACAGATTGTCTGCCTCAATTATTCTAAACACTGACTATGGCTGTTCTAATCAAGTTTTCAAGTTTTGCCTCCATCATGTTTCTTCCAATCAAATTATAATTACAATCAATTTGAAATTTCAACATGATCTTGCCATTTCAACAGAGTTTATGTGTCTAAATATAATTGGGACTTTATTTTCACAAGTGATGGTCACAGAATAGATTCAGTAAGCATATTCCTGTTCTAGCTTCTTCACATATTCTTTGCACGCATTTTTGTCATATCTAAATGGCTATTATTATAGCAAAGGGGAGGAGGATCGTAATGAACTTTTGTTGTTTAATATTCTCAAATATTCCTTCTCAAATTTGTTGTGAGGACAAATGTGGAATATAAAAAGTTTTCCTGGCAAAGACACCATATTTTTAATCAAAATGAACCATACACTACAACTTATCTCTGAGATGTGGTTCAATACCTATGGATTTTAAAGTCTTTTTTTAAGCATGAGACTGATCTTCCAGAGACAACTTTTTATTTTTATTTTTAAGAATGCTTGGTACATTTTGAAATAGTACTTCAAATCACAAAATGATGTTATAGTTCCACTAGCTATTTTGGGCTCATGGTCCTGTAATATAAAATGAAAACAAAACAAAATCAAATTGCAGACAGAATGCTTATGAATATTAAACAACAAAAGGTAACTAAACTCAATACCCATGATGGTCCTTTGAGCAAATTTTACATTAAGCAAATAATTTCAATTTCAGATGTTTTAGATAGTTGAAGAATTCCTACTGACTTGCCTGGCTTTGCAATATCCTAAAAAACCTAGCAAGAAACTGTAACTTTCAGTACTTTGGAAAATAAGATCATTCTAAAATGGTTCAAATGACATACATATACACAAACACCCACTCTGTGTATGTTTCTGTGTATGTGTGTGTTCAGTAAGGCTCATGATTATGTCAATTGGCCTTTCTTCTACCTTGTGCCCTTTGGAAATGTTGGGGCTGCAGAGTTCATGCTGACTGAGTCATCATAATTCCAGCACAATTGTTAAGGCATCAGGTTGGTGGCAAGACATAAATAATGAGAAATGGCACTGTTTACTGCATTTCTATTATTATATTCCCTTCGTAAGATTTCAGCTTTTAAACAATCTGGTCTATTGAGCAAGAAATAAGATCACCACCTTGTCAAGCTCATTTGCCCTCTTTTTCTTTGTCTCACTCCCTTTTCCTCAAAGGAGAGAAACTTGTTTTTAACAATACGAAAGCTGATATTCTCTGGATGCCAAATTTAACCAAATGCCAGATTGCAATCTTGTGTGACAAAAATCACAGATGAACAGAATGGCATACTGTGTTGTCTGTGCCGAAAAGTACTTTTTATAAAAGGCACTGAAAATCAGCTAGCATTTTGGAACTCCTTTTGGTTTTCACATATTCATTTGACACATTTACATCCCACTTTCAGAGTGACACCTAAAGAGATCCTCCGATTTTATCCTCACAAGAACAGTAAGTAGAGATAATGTGTACCAATTTGCACCAGGAGTGTCCCTGTTGCAAGAACAATGTGAAACTTGATTAGCGTACCTGACAACATGATAAACAATCTTGATGTGGAACCAAAGCCAACTTTGAATAATATTAGCTATTTTTCAGTAAGGATGCCTTATTGAATGTGATGCCTAATGTGAACAAATTATCGTACCATACAAAAGACAAGAAGATTGTAATTCCCATGAAATTTGAGATACCCAAATGGACAGGATTGTACACGGTTTCTTCTAATCATTACTTCAGATGTGTCAGAACCAAAGCAAATAAAAATAAATACAATCCACTCCACACCACCCCGTCAACAATAGAAATCTTGTTAAACAGCTTCATCTATTACAGCTCAGTCTTGCAAAACTGAGTTTTTAGAGACCTGTGATGTTTTCATTTGTACTTAACTGATAGCATATGATTTATCAGAGTATTATCATAAACCAAGAGAAAAGCAATTTGGTGGTATAGTTGAAAAGAAAAGTAGAAAGGAAAATAGGCAAACAACTCAGGAATGCTTCCCCTTTGAGCAATACTCACACCTTATTCCCAAACCACTTTCATTTAATTTTAAAGAAGCCTTCAAACATATTTGCCTGCTTTGAGTTGGACAAGGACCATCTAGGGCAGTGGTGGCGAACCTTTTACTTTATCGAGTGCTGGAAAGTATACATTTTGCGCACTCTATCCACAATTGTATGCAGCTCCTTCATGTGTGCTGCATGTGCAACCGTACCATCTGTGCATGCATGCAGCTTTTGCACGTGCAATGCACGCACACTGCACGCAAGCACTCACACACACATGAGCAATCACGTGTGTATGCGCAGGAGAGCTCTGAAGACCAGCTGGATTTCCTGCTGCAATCGCACACATGCACAGCGGAGGCCCGAAGACCAGCTGGGTCTCTGCAATTGTGCATGCATGCATGCACAATCGCATGTGCATACTCAGTGGAGGTAAGTTGGCTGACAGCTTGTGTGCCTAGAAGATGGCTCTGCATGCCACCTATGGCACCCGTGCCATAGGTTTGCTATCATGGGTCTAGGGAGAAACATTGGGTCTTAGATCAGATGACACAGCCTGTATGATTTGTGTCCTGCTAAGTCAATTATGGCTATTTTTGCCACAGGCCCAGGGATCTATTTTGATAGTTATGCCCAGTTTGTTCCCTTTGCAGAAATACCCTGGTCAAATGGAATGTATGCCTTGGTGAAACTGCATCATTCATTATTGGGGATGTGTTAAATATGCCTAGGATTTAAGGCAGACAAATGCATCACTCTCCCACCACAGAAGAACAATAATAGTAACAAAAACTACCTGGTAGATTCCCCTAAAATTTATACCACTAAACAAGTACAGATATCAAAATAATGATTGTAATTTAAATAGAATTAGAATCAGCATGATGGGGGAAAAGTTAAATGAGATGAAGAGTATTTCTTAACCTCCAGACCATGGGTAGCTCATATTAAATTACATTGCAATTAATTATTCAATGAAGATTGTCATTAAGGTTACAGTGAAAAATATGATCAATATTGAAGCTGTCACAGATGGAAAAAAATTACATGTATGGATGACCATCATGCCTATAATTCATTAATTGGTTTATGGACAGGCATTTTCCAGGGGGAATATCAACCAAATCATGCAGTGTCCATCATTGCCAGCTATTGCAAGTCATATTGCAGAAACGAGAGAAATACAAATCTAGACATGTGATTTCTTATTAGAGAAATAGCTTAGATCAAGAACATTACTTTAATTCTGACAATAACTCAGACTAAATGAATTTAATTTCTTTCTAAGGGTGTGTGGATAGACTTAACTTCTGATCATTATTTTCATTTTTGCAGCTAGAAAACTACACAGTTTTTCAACATATTTTCCAATTGAATCCAACGGAATTTTTATGAGGATGAAATGAAGTACAAGGTATAAATCCAGTCAAGACATTGTATTTCTCATGGCATTTTGCCTGAATTTTCTTTCTTCTCCTGACTGACAAAAATAGATTGAAATTATAAGAAAGGAGTCTTTAAACTGCTGTTCTGTGAAGAATTGGGATTCATTACCCCTGATAATTTCCAATAGAAGAAAGTCTGTTGCAAAATATCTATTTTTATTTCATTCTTCTTTTCCATTTTAATAGGTTTCCATATCTTATGAACAATTGAGCATGTGTATTTATAAGTTATCTTAGAAGGATAACTTATTCTGAAATGTTTGAAGACATTCATTGTGGAATACTGCCTGAAAATCAGTAACAAAACTACTCTGTTCTATTTATTCACTACTATGAATCTAGAAAAAATCTGCAGGGGAAACAAAAGCTGCATTTAGGTGTGAAAATGCAATTGCATCTTTAGTCATTGATTAATATCCATAGATTATTAAATTCTAATGGCTTCGGAAGGAAGACTTCTGCCTGATCTGACCTATTAAGGATGTACACCTGGAAGGCTTATGAAAAAGGGTTTTTCAGTGGTGGCACCTTCCCTGTGGAACATCATTTTCCAGGAGGTATGATTAACCCTCACCTTGTTGCTTTTCCGAAAGACCTTGAAAATATGGTTTTGTCAGTAGGCCTGGGCATTCTGAATGGAGAGTGAGCTGAGCAAGTGGATGGGTTTGATTCTGCCATGGAGATAGGGGTCAATGGTTTTATGGTTTTGATGTTGTGGGTTTTTAATCCCAGAATCACCTGCTTGTGACTTGGGCAGCCATATAAATTTTGTTGAATACATAAAATAAATCAATGCATGTGTAAATACCAAAGAGTTGCAGGAAGATAAACAAGGATCATAGAAAGCAAAAGACTCTAAGTAATAAGAAACTGCCAGTATTTAGCCTAGCATTCTACATTCAGTGTTGCCAACCAGATCCTTCAAGATCCCCAGAGGGCTATCTTTCTAAAGTTAAACTTTAATTGATTAAAGTAATCATTTTGTCATGAAACTAAATTCTATTATTTATTCAGTTGAGCTTCTTATATCTCATCAATTGCTTTAAGAAGTGCGGTATTTCCTGAATGCCCAACCATTCAAGGTCAATAGATGATCCCAAGTACCATTGGAAATCACAGAATAATAATTGTACATCAAGAATTGTGGTGAAAAATTCCATTCTTCCTTATTTAAATTAAGTCTCATGTTTCTCAATCAAATATGATGTTGTAAAAATTGAATCTAGTACTTTTAGTGTTACTCAAAGTAACAAACCTGGTTCTGCTGTTTTTATCTTTGTCTATTCTATGCATAAGAAACTGTCCCTGAACTATTTTAGTTTTAGATCTCTCTAATAAACAAAACAGTTCAATCTAATATAATATAAAGGCAAGAGATTTTAGGAATTATTCTATAGTTTGAACAAACTAAATCTATATCTTATACCAAATCTAACCACAAGATGCCAATGACAGTATTTTTAAAGCATCTTTTTTTACAAAGCAATCAAGTTTGATTTATAATTCAGCAAAATCACATAACTTCTTTCACTTTCTTGTTTATTCCACTTTCATTTGAATAAGTTTGTATATTTCCCCTATTTAATTAAGTAAACTGTTGGCATGCTTCTTTTTAAACCAAGTACTTTTTAAAACTCTAAATGGTAGTAGTATTTGAATGTGTATCCTCAAAACAGCACTCTGAAAATATACATGTTAAAATTAGATTACCAATGTTTGAAGTTTGAAGTGCTCCAGTAATGCTATTTTGACAAAATTTCCATGCTAAATCAGGATACCTGAAGAATTACCTCTTCCTGGTTATATCTACTCCTTCCATCATTTATGGTAGGAGAGACATTCTACAGGTCCTGTTTATGAGGAGTGTCATCTGATGGGACCCAGAAAGAGAGCATTTTCAGCTCTGGTGCTCATTCTTGCTATAGAGCTTAGATTAGCCCCAACCTTACTGACCGTTAGGAAAAGCTTGAAAATATGACTCTGCCATTGCACTTGGAATGGGATCTGGTAACTGTGGAGAGATTCTTCGATGGCAATGTTGAGTGATGTCCTAACTGGATGTTGCCACTGACTTTGCTGATTTTTTTTAAATTTTTATTGAGGGTTTGTATGTTTGTACATTTTTGATTAATTGTTTTGTGGTTTGGGCATTATTTTAATTGTTGTGAGTCACCCTGAGTCACCAAGGCAATATGTACAGCTGTGCAAATTAAATAAATAAATAACAACACTCTAGATAGATTATTAGAATAGACCATGTTAGTCTAGGATCAGATTGCTACCAACTATATGCACCCTAGAACCCATTACTATGCATTTTTAACCCTTGGTGACCATAATTTGTAATCACACAACAGGAAGTTAAGAATAAAGAATAAACTTAATGGCTCATGTGAGAACAATTGAGATATTCTGCAATTGTTCTGCAGCAACTCTGTTTTTCATCCCATTTCTGCTTTTAAGAATGATCTTAAAATGGCTTCTTTTCCTCATTAGCACTTCCTAATTTGTCTCTGCCATTACTAATATCTTCAATGGTAGATTAGATAATAGAAATAGAAATAGCAAAAGGTGCAAAGCAGGATAGAAATGGAAAGAAAGGAGATTAATGGTGGTGAAGGCAGAAAGGGAGCAGGAAACTCAATCAAGGACACTGGAAGGAAGATGATCACACTAGATGAAAAAAAACACCATGGTTTTTATAAAAAAACAATAATTGGTAACTTGTGATAATGAGAACGCAAGATAACAAGAGTAGATAGAAAGAACAGATCCATTAAAAACTTAGAGTCAATGAAATAATATGTAAAATTTGAATACAGTGTGCATAACATGATATTGCATGGATTATATAATAGATAGTTTTCCAAATGTGCAAATGAAACACTATTGCACAGTTTTTATTATATTTTTCTATAATGCTAAAATAGCAGTTTCCTGGAGCCTACTTAGGATCTTCATCCACCCAAGTTAGTATCCTAGCAAGAGTTATATTGCTGGCTGACAGCCCCATCTGGTTATTCTCATTCCTCACTTGGTTGTCTCAGATAATGATCATTCTATTATAACAAATATTCTTTTTTACAGACATATACTATTGGGATTCTTCTGGTTGGAGGGCTTCAATTTTTTTAAAATAAATAATTTAAAGTATGACTATATTTCTATTCTCAAAAGACAAATTTCAGTTTTTTCTTTTCTCACATTAGCATGTTAAAATTATTGTGCGTACACACACCCTTTAAAGGAACAATTGTGTCAGAACCTGCAGGAAGGGTGCAAAACAGCCGCCAATTACACTCTAGTTGTACATTGGTCCAGGAGACATCTAAATGTGTTTTCATTGAACTTGTAAAAATTGTACCTCAAATACCTCCTGTTACCATTCAGTTATTTCAAACAGCTGATATTGCTGTTTATAGAGCAATTCCAGCTGGAATTGGATGGGTTGAACAGGCTCCAGCTCAACCCTACCAAGACCAAGTGGCTGTGGTCCCCTGTGCCCAGATTCAGCCAGCTGGAGTTATCGCTGGCCATGGGGGGGGAGATCTTATCACCCACGGAAAGGGCTCGCAACTTGGGGGTCCTCCTGAACGTACGGCTGTCATTAGAAGATCACATTGCAGCCTTCTCCAGGGGGGCCTTCTATCAGGTCTGCCGGATCGCCCAGTTGCACCCCTTTCTGGATCGGGGCGCTCTTTGCACAGTCACTTCTGCCCTTGTGACTTCCTGTCTGGACTACGCCAATGCCCTCTACATGGGGCTCCCCTTGAAGAGCATCCGGAGGCTGCAGCTGGTTCAGAATGCAGCCGCACAGGTAATTATGGTAGTTCCTAGGAATTCCCACGTAACACCTCTCCTGCGCGAGCTGCACTGGCTACCTGTGGCCTTCTGGGTACAATTCAAGGTGTTGGTTTTCACCTTCAAAGCGCTCCAAGGTTTGGGACCGCCTGTTGCCACCTTCAGCCTCCAACCGACCGGTGTGTTCCCACAGGGTTGGTTTCCTCGGGATTCCATCGTCAGGACGATGCCGCCTGACCACCCCGAGGGTTCGGGCCTTCTCTGTGGCAGCGCCCACC
>JAEANM010000719.1:0-32840 GCA_017656035.1 Myanophis thanlyinensis
GTCCTTGTTTTCATTGTAGCTGGCATACATTGTAGAGGCAGGCATAACCAAGGTCCAAGATCAAAGTTAGTGGTATCTTGAGTTAATTTAGACCTTGGAGAATGGGAATAATATCAGTTTGCATAAGTTTGAAAAAGAAATTCTAATTTTTGCAGCATTTTTTAAAAAACGTCAACAATAAAACTACATGGCTCTTGAGGCAGGCATAACCAAGGTCCAAGTTCAAAGTAATGGTATCTTGAGTTAATTTAGACCTTGGAGAATGGGAATAATATTAGTTTGCATAAGTTTGAAAAAAAATTCTAATTTGAAGAGGTCTAATGCACTCCATCGCGGGATTTAGTTAGCAAAGTGGAGCGCATGCTCGTCTTGCTGGAGCCGCTCTTCGCCATCAGCAGCACCTGGGCGGCGGGAGAAGAGACGGCGTTGTAGCTGCAGAGCCGTGCCCGCCCGCTGCACCCCCCCGCTCCTGCCCGCTGCCCTCTTACTTTCTTCTCGAGGGCTGCTGCGTTCGGCATCCCACGCCTGCAAAGACACGCAGGTGTCAGCAGCCTGTCCCACTTCTCCGGGCGGCTCCCTGCAGCCCTCCCCGGATGGCTTGGCGGCCTCTTTGGCAGGAGAGGGGCCCAGCAGGCGCGGAAGGGCGCGGAGCATCCCTGTGCTCTGGACTAGCCCTGCGGCCGAGGGGCGCGGGGGCAGAATACGCTCATTGTCATCATCCTGTGCCCATCCTCAGCCCCAGCCTCATGTAGGTCACTCGCAATGCACTGATCACTGAGGTAGCAGCGATCCTAGAGCGACCCTCCAGCGAAGCTGAGGGACCCATGCTTCTTGAGGATGCCGTGCTCTCGGGTACGCTGCCACTGTCAGTGAGGGCAGAACTAGTTCCGCGGGCTGGATTAAAAAGTCCAACGGGCCGGGTGTGTCCCGCAGGCCGTAGTATGCCCATGTCTGGATTAGTACATCTGCAACTTTCTGTGAGAGCAGATTCTTTGGGTGGCTGAGGCTGGCCCCCCAAAACATATTTGCTGGAGAATGTGTGATTCCTTACATTATCAATTTCTATAGGATGTTTTTTCCAGGTGCCATCTAAAACAGGACAGCAGTACTTATTTATAGTAGATCAAGTTGTTCTATAGTATCTTAGATAAGGTATTTTGAATGGAAAGAAATTAAAATTATTAAAAATGCTTTATAGAAATAGAAGTCTTTAGTTATGCTTTTTCTGTTCAATTTTTAATGATATTTCTAATTGGTCTCTTCCTGACAGGAAAATTATATCCTAGCTGAAGAAAATTGTGTTCTTTAATTATTGTATTTAACATTTTCTCCAAGATTTTGAGAAATTCACACTGGAATTGAATGCAGTGTGTTTTTCTTACATAGTTATTTATTGTGCAACATGGCAGGGAATCCCATCAGCAGTTATAATATTTTGAGAAATGTTTTCATGGTCATGCACACTGTGCATATCCATAATTTTTCAATCATTTATCATTTGTTGAACTGCCAACATTGTGAACTCTCTACATTAAAAATGAATAGAAAGTCTATATGTGAGATGACTATTTCACATTGAGCTCTTCATTGTACATGAGACACTATCAAAAAACCCTGTAAGCCACATACCATAACAGCATATGAAATCATGAACTTTCAATATCATTCATGTCGGTGTTGTTTTGTATTGTAATACTGATGGTCTTTTTTGTCTTTTTTTTTAAATGTCCATTACCTATAGCAGCAGCAACAAACAAATGGCATTAATGTAAATTTTAGTGAGAAAAATACTATTAGCATTAATTTTTAAAAGAAACAGAAAGGCAAATTGTCATTCTGTGACCCTTTTTATTAATTCCAAAAGGTGTTTAATTTGGTGTAACCTTTATTATTTATCCTCCCTTCACATAGGTAATGAAAGTTTACGTGAAATTCCTGGCAGTGTCATTTCTAATGATAGCTTTGGTTTGCCCCGATAGAGATAAAAAAAAAAGAGTTAAGGTTAAGTTTCAGATTTGTTCTGTTGGCATATTTGGCTACATGTTGGCATATTTACTTAAAATACAATGGTTTTATTAAAAATGTAACACTGGAGAGATAGATATAATACATTCACCTATATTGGTAGTCCTCAATTTACAACCATTAATGACTTTCAAACTTACAATGACACTGAAAAAGGTTTTCACTCCTAATACCATTGCAGCATCTCCAAAGTCATGTTATCAAGCTTTGGGTGCTCGGCAACCAGCATGTATTTATGATGGTTGTATTATCCAGAGGTCCTGGGATTATCATTTGCAAATTTCATAACTGTAGTCTTCTGACAGGCAAAGCCAATGGGGAAAGCCAGTTTCATTTAACAACTGCATGATTCACTTAACAGCTGTAGTGATTTGCTTACAACCATGGAATAAAGACAATAAAATGGGGCATGAGTCACTGTCTTGCTTAGCAACTGAAATTCTGGTCTCAAGATCTACTTATATTGCTATACTGATATCTAATTTGATATATAATTTTTACAGTTTTTTATTAATAGAAGCTACAGTTGTGAAGGTTTAGGACTGACAGAGGTTCCAGAAGAACTGCCTTTCACAACTGAAGTTCTTGATTTCAGCTTCAACTTTCTATATCAGCTTCAGCAATCAACATTCAGCAGGCTGAAGGCCCTGGTGCACTTAGACTTGACAAGGTTGGTGGAATTTTTATACTGCCCAGTTGCAGAATGATCTGGGAAGCTTCACAAAGTTAAAACAAACAATACTGTATAAAAAGAACAACACGACATCCTTTTACAGCAGGGGTGCCAAACTCAATTTCATTGAAGGCCACATCAGGGTTGTGTTTGACCTCAGGGGACCAGGGTGGGTGTAGCCAGCTCAACGTCACTTCTGTCAGGGGTGCCTGTGGTGGCCTGAGTGCTCTGCTAGCAAAAACAGGCTCCCGAGCTCTGTTTTTGGCTGCCACAACCTCCTGCAATCCTCTGCCAGTGAAAAAGGAGCTCGGGAGGGCTCTGTTTTCACTGTCAGAGAGTTGCAGGAGGCCATGGCAGCCAAAAACAGAGCTCGGGAGCCTGTTTTCACTAGCAGAAGCACCGTGGACTGGTCCTTCACTGTTTTCAGATGGGCCAGATCTAAGTATTCCATGGGCCGGATCTAGGCCCCGGGCCTTGAGTTTGACACCATTGTTCGACAGCACCTCTATTTAAAGGCTACTCTACTCAAATGCTCAATCAAAACCTAGAAAAAATGGCTTTAAAGAATTTCCTGAGAAGAGACAAAGTGGAGGGCATATGAATTTCTCACAGGAAGCTACTGCAATAGACAGATGCTTCAACAGAGAGGGTTCCCCTTCTGGGTGTTGCTAGATAGCATTACTTACCTGACAGGACCTGAAACAAGCTGACTCTTTTGGAGCACTCAGGCTGAGCAGAGACTATGGGAAATACACTTATTCTGTCTTCCCTTCAAAATTTCAAGGTGGCTCACATTACTATTCTTCTCAGTACCTTTTTTACAGTACCTCTGTGAGATAGACCAAGCTGAGAGAAAATGGCTGAGTAAACATTTCTTAGTGAACCATAATAGTTCACTATGGAATTGAACTCAAGTTTGCTGGGACCTATTCCAACACTACAGCAAGTCCTCGACTTACAACAGTTTGTTTAGTAACAATTCAGTTACAATGGCACTGAAAAAAGTGACCTTTTTCACACATATGACCTTTGCTGCATCCCCATGATCATATGATTTACACTTGGATGCCTGGCTCATATTGATGACGGTTGCAGTGTTCCGGGGTCATGTGATCACTCTTTGTGACCTTCTGACAAGCAAGTCAATGGGGAAGCCAGATTCACTTAACAAGTGTTACTAATTCAACAAATGCAGTGATTCACTTAACAAATGTGGCATGAAAAGTCGTAAAATGAGAAAAAACTCACTTAACACATTTCTCGTTTAGCAACATAAATTTTGCACTCAATTGTGGCCGTAAGTCGAGGACTACCTGTACTCTGATTTCTCAGGTTTTCTCATATATTGCTGTTGTGGATGAAGTTCTAAATGTCTCAATAATAGTTGCATCTTCAACAATTAGAGTTTTAGAAAACATGAAAATTTGCAACTGTTTGATAATAAAGACATTGACTCTGTATGTGTGTATTTAAGTACACTTGTCAACATGACAGCTTTTATTTCTTGTAATATTTGACATTCGTTTTAAAATGTAAAAGAGTTTGCAAGCTCTGATTAAAACCCCTGAACCTGTAATTTATAGGTATTTGTCTTGTTTAAACAGACATATCATGATGTGCTTTGATAACCATCTAAAAATCTGTCAATGTTGATTGTTTCTCTAAATTGATTTAAAAATGATATGCTTCATTTTACTACCTAGCTACTTAATGACCTGCTGAAACAAAACTAGGGCATCTATTTCAATTATATCCACAGTTGTGCTTTGTTTTAATACCAGATTTTGTTTTATTTTAAAAGGTGTCAGATTAATTGGGTATATGAAGACACTTTCAAGAGCAATATTTTCCTGGAGACCATTGTCTTTACTGGAAATAGTCTTCTCTTTCTGGCCTCAACAGCATTTACCGGTCCTCAGTGTCTGAAGCATCTTGATCTAACCCAAACAGGGATCACTGAATTAGCATTTATCCCAATCCAGGACCTACAAAACATAGAAACACTGTTACTAGGAAGCAACCACATCCAAACATTGGAGCTGCTATCGGATTTTCCAGCTAAAAAGCTCAAATACTTGGATTTACAGAGGAACAATATACAAACAATATCAACCAGAGACATAGAGAAATTAAAACAAGCTAACAATCTAACTCTCAACCTTAGGAACAACAAGATTATACACATAGAGCCCAAGGCTTTTAGTTCATTTTCTTTCTACAGTTTGGACTTTGGCAGTTGTAATGATATTTCAGTAATCTTGGATGGATTGCAAGGTGTCAGCACTGTTAGCCTTTGGCTTGGCACTTTTGGGGATGTAGACAGCCTTCCCATTCAAGAGAGCACATTGCAAGGCATATGCAACATATCTGTAGACAATCTCAGTCTACAGTATCACTTTTTCCAAGGAACTTCTGGTGACACTTTCCAATGTTTGTCCAAACTGAAAAGACTGGACTTGACCCACAATTCCCTTTATGAGCTACGGAACCTTCCTCAGATGAATTTACTGAAAGAATTAAATCTCAATTGGAATTACTTTCTGAATCTCTGCGACATCCACTTTTCTGCTTTCCCTTCTCTTACCCATCTCTATATCCGGCAGAATAGTAAGATCACGAACTTGAGTTCTGGATGTTTGGAATCCTTGTCAAAGCTTCAACACCTTGATTTGAGTGGGAGTCACATAGAAAACTTAGACTGCTGCAGCAACCAACTTCGTGGTCTGATTGGATTGCAACACCTCAATTTAAGCCACAATCGCAGACTTGAATTCCACAACACAGCATTTAATGAATGTTCTAACTTGGAAGTTCTTGATCTCTCTTTTACACCTATTATCATCAATAATATTCAAGGCCCATTCCACAATCTACATTCTTTGCAGATCCTAAACCTTTCTTTCTCTCATATTGATACGAGCAAGCAGAATATTTTGCAAGGTCTAAGCAGCCTTACTGTTTTAAATATGAATGGAAATACCTTTAAATCTGGCACCATTTTCAATGACAACTTTCTTCAGAAAGCACCCAATCTAGAGGTGTTAACTTTAGCTTCCTGCAAATTGATAGCTATAGAAGCTAAAGCATTTTCTTCCCTCAGCAAGTTAAAACGTGTGGATCTGAACCATAACAATCTTACTGCATTCTGTTCAGATGTGTTTTCCAGCCTCAGGAACATTTATCTCAATTTTGCCAATAATAGGATCCATATTATCCCACATGATTTGTTGAGTGGACTATCTGGCCAGAGTATAATCAATTTAAGTTACAATCCACTGGAATGCACCTGTTCTAATATTGGATTATTAACTTGGTACAAGCAAAACATAGATAAAATTGAAGATTCTGAACAGACCTTGTGCGCTGAGCCCAAATCACTAGCAGGTACTAAGCTTTTCTCTATAAATCTGTCCTGTGGATATAGCTCTGCACAAAAAGTATTGATTACTCTTGTTGTGATAATAGTAATTGTAGTGACCTTCATTTTGATCATGTACAAGCAAAAACGTTACAAATGCTTTTGAGAGAAAGGAAATATGCAGGAATTTTTAAAAAATGTACGGATATATTTCTTAATAGAAAAGCATTTTTTAAAACATCAATGGATGTTTCTTTTTATTGTTATATAAATATTGCATCAGTATTATGCAATATTGCATAATTCTTACAACAGAGATTTGAGGAGAAAATGATTGTAAAGGAGGTTTGTTTAGTATTGCATTTTCCAAATGTTGTATTTCTAATTTCATTCTCTCAATGTGTTAAGTGATAACAGAATACTCCAGGCTCTCATTGGCCTGGCAGATAGATGAAGAACATAATAATGTAATATTCTAGTAAACAGGAGGGAACTCAACTTTCCAATTGATTTAATGATGTAAAAATATGAAGATTGCATGCCCTTAGTCACCGACTTTTCCATGGAAATCTTTTTTTTACACATTAGAACAGTGATACAAAACCTATGACATGTATGTCAAAAGTGACACATCATGACTTTTTTGGTGACATACCAATGTTCACCATCACCCAACAAAATCTATTCTTGAAAGCACACTCAGTTGTCACGCAGTTTGGGGAGACTATGGAAGCCGTACTCTTGTGCAGATTCTGGGCCCTCCAAAAATGAGTTTTACACGTATTTCATTTTTGTAATCATTTTGACATTTCTTTATATAAAATACACAGCACCACATGATTGTACTGTATTTTTAAAAATAAATGTGGAAAATTATTTCCCTTTTGTTTGGAGATGGGGATGGCGGCAGCAGAGTCAAGTTAGTTAAAATTTTTCCAAATTTTTGACATGCCAAGCCCCAAAGTTTCGCCATTGCTGTATTAGAATAGATAAAAAATTATTCTTTTCCCCAAAATCTGTAAAGGGTTTAATTCCAATATGTTAATATATCAGAATATACACCTTTTTTTTACACTGGTGGTATTATGAGATTTGTTTCTTCTTCTAAGTGAATATGAAGTATATTCATATTATATTATATACCTTCTATTACATTTCACAAAATGTAAACAAAATGTTTTACCTGTAATGCTAAAGCATAGTTTAGCTTCAATGACTAAGCCTATAGTTCTGTCCTCTTCTGCACCCTATCGTTTAGAAACAGTGGTTCCCAACCTTTCTGGCTCTATGGATCGGCAGTGATAGTGGTGGGGGTGATTTTGCATGCGTGCCCACCCACCACTTACACAAATGGAGATTCACACACTCGTCAGCTGCCTGTGCAGCCCAGTTCTCAACAGACCACAGCCCAGGGCTTGGGGAACCCTGTTCTACAGTAACCCTAAGGATATTGGTTATGATGGATATTCTTTTCTTTTATTATGATTTGCTAGTTTGGTCTGAACTTAAAACATAGTTAAGAGGTTCTGATCTTGGCTCATTTCTGTAGATTATAATTACATTTTTGATGCTAAAAATGACAGATTATAATTGAAAATCAAAATGTTTTATTATCAAAGTTCATGGACATAGCTCAAAAATGTTTGATTAATATATCCAGGCCTACTGATGAGCCCTGGTGGCACAATGATTAGAATGCAGTATTGCAGGCTATCTTCTTGCTGTCAGGAGTTCGATTTTCACTGGCTCAAGATTGGCTCATCCTTCCAAGGTTGGTAAAATGAGGACCCAGATTGTTAAGGACAATCTTATGCTGACTCTGTAAACCACTTGAGAAGACTGTAAAAGCACCATAAAGCGGTATTTAAGTCTTAGTTCTATCGCTATTGCTACTAGCTTTCTGTATTTAAAAAAGAATATGCCCTTATTTCTTTTAAGGTTTGAAAGCAGAAATCAATATGTAAAAACTGATTCAAGGGTAAATATTTCTAATGTAAATCTTCTAATGTAAAGTGATTCCACTCCCCAAAAGCTAACGCAGAAAGACTTGAGGAGAAGCTTCTTCCCACAAGCGGTACGGTCTCTAAGGACAACACCCAGGGCTAGACTAATCATATTCATCCTTCGGATCATTTCACAGAGATGGACGCTGCTGTCGATAACATACATTGGATATTGTACTTGACACTGTATATTTACATTGTTTGTCCTTTATTCCTCTTCCTCTTTATCCAAGTATACGTTCCCACCTACTCTCTATCCCTTCTACGGTCTATTCTCCTTGTCCCCCTTATTTCCATGGCCAAGAGTGATTGCGTAAGGCATTTCACTACATATCGTACTGTGCATGACTGTATATGTGACAAATAAAATTTGAATTTGTAACTCTGCAAAGCTTTTTTATTGCCTATTTTCTGTGGATATTTTTTGCATGATCTGTGGTGAAAAACTTAGGGTCTGTTGATCGACTCCTGAACAAATCCTCTTTGCATAATTAGGCCTATAAATGAAAGAATCAAAGTATCAAAATAGAACCAAAGCTTTAGCTACAAGTATTTTGCAAGCGTGAAGAAATATTTGTAATCAGCTAGCTATCTGTTGCAATTATTACTACTTAGCACATAGTTCTGAAAACTATTAAGGAACGCGAGTGTGGGAATAATACAAGAATACAAAAATAGATGGGATCAGTACAAAGTAAGAGAAATGAAAGTAGCAGACGGTAGGAGTTTTCAGATAAACATGTACACGATGATGAAACTTGATAGCAAGTATAGAAAACAAGGAAGCAACTCTGGTAAAATTCCACTGTGTTAGTATAAGGGTATAAAAGATTGGAGCTGGTCTTTGTCTAGACCAGGGCCACTGACCAGAGCTGATCTTCTGGACCGCTCGGTCATTGGACACCATTGCAATAGGTTGTTAAATGTAATGTCAATGTTTTTTTTAATGGCTATTCATGTTCCAAATTGCTCATGAAATCTCTGAATCTTAAAGTAAATTTTTTTTGTTGTGTTGCTGTTTCTTTATGGGATTTTTCCTATGACAGATCTCTCTTTAGGGGGACATTATATTTGTGGGCACACCATGCTATCTATCCTTTCCCAAAATTGCATGCATTGTCAACCATATATGCATTCATTTTCTTTGCATTTAGATATTTATAAGAAAATACCTATTTGAGTCAATATATATATAGGCTTTCTGTACAGGAAATCTACAGGATGAGAACATCTGACTTACACCTTATACTTATAATGGTCTATTAATAAAAATCATGGACCACATTCTCCTTCTTCAAGCCACTAAACTGCAGAAACCCTGTTTTTAATATGCAGCCTATTTTCAGGTTCATAAAGATATTGTGCAGTTTCTGTTTTTAACTAATTTTAGGAAGGAGAATGCCATCCACCAGTTTTAGTAATAGGCAATCAGTTTGTAAGTACAAGTTATGTAAAAAATGGAGGTAGGAATGGCACTTGTTCTTAATTTGGAGTATGCCTGTATTTTGAGAGAGATTTTACCTTCATTTATTAACTGTTGTTTTATCCTGTGGTACATTGAGACACATGTATTCATGAAAACTTAAGTTTATAAATTAAACTAAACTTAACACAGAGGTTTGTATATCAAAGTTAGAACTGATTAATGGAAAATTATCAAGTAGTGGGAAAAATTTGGGTTATTTTTTATCTATCCACGATTATTTCTGCAATTCAAATCTAAATTGATACAGAAGGTCATACACTGCACAACAATTATATCTTCAAAAGCTAATGTATATTTCATAGAAAATGCCTTACTGGAAAATAACAAAAATCCTTATTCTGCTGTGTAACAAAAAACAAATAATATTTATTAATTTATATATAATTGCTATCTTTCTAATCACACTAACACAAATATTAATAATATTGAAGTCTATAAATTGTTTCATTAGGCTGTGTGGTATTTTCATCAAAATGTTGTAATTCAAAATAAAACTACTTGGTTTTAAAGAAAAAAAATCCAGATATTTTATTGATGACAGAAATAATAACGGACCAATTGTATTACCTTTAATGGAAACATTTTAAAATAATAAAATATACTGTTTAGAATATTATGTGGGGATGTAGAACAGAGTTGTATTTAATGAACCATAAATACTTTTTTTATTAGTGCAGTTTATCAGTATGTTCAAATGAATAATCATTTTTCTTTAGATATATCAATTGTCGGTACATTTCCTACCTATTCAACCACAATTTTGAGTGTGTTCATTGCACCTATACATCTTGGGATATGGCAAACATACCATCAGATCATTCCATCTTTTCACCCATTTAAAATACTTTACTCCATAAACATTTGATCAATGATGATGATATTAGTTTATTAATTGATTTCATCTTTCTATACAGAGCTCGGTGGTGGAAAATATCTTTGTTGCACATTAACACAGAGGTCTAAAATAATCTCCATAAAATGCTATTGATATTTCCAGAGTTAGCATCCAGTTACCCAGGAATAATTCCTTCAATTTTTTTTCTAAATAATTACTGTAGATGTCAATGAACTATGCCAGGGGTGTCAAACTCAATTTCATTGCGGGCCACATCAGAGTTATATTTGACTTTGGGGGGGCCAGGGTGAGGGTGGCCAGCTTGACATCACTTGTGTCTGGGGCGCCTAGGGTGGCCCATGTGATCTGCCACCAAAAATGAGCTTCCGAGCGATGGCTTCCTGCAACCCTCTGCCAGTGAAAATGGATCTTGGGAGCACCATCCTCCCAAGCTCTCTTTTCAGTGGCAGAGGCACTGCCAGAGGCACTGCCAGCCAGTCCAGGATGGCCCCGTGGGACAGATCTAAGCACCCCATGGGCCGGATCCAGCCCACAGGCCTTGAGTTTGACACCCCTGGAATATGCCTTTCTTTTCTTCTATGGTATGCAAAATGCGTCTCCTGGAAATCTACTTTATGACCTAAAGTCTACAATGTTGTACAAATTTGTAACCTAGGGAATGAAACTATTTGAAAACCAAACAGCTTCCACTTGGATAATGCGTGGTATTCTTTCCAACAATCTTATGCTGTGTAATTATTTATTTCATAGTCACAATAATGGAATAAAAAGAATCCTTAATTTTCTTCACATACCTGTATCATTTATCATTTCCCAAAAATGCTGTGAGTCAAAATGGATGTGCTGACACTTCTACATCTTTACACAGGGCATTGGACAAAGTGAGCATATAACATATCTGGTGATAAATAAAGTAATTAAAATCTTTGTGCGCTGAAAAACCCTCTAATTTGGTTGTTGACGTTCTCATGTATGTGATTTCAAGTTTATTGAAAATGTTGCCATTTGTTCCTCTTATTTTATATCTTTATAAAGTATTACTCTTTTCATTTTATTAATTTACAACACACTAAGTCTATGATCAATAATCTTTCTTCTGTCACTCTTTCATATTTCACCGAAGAATAAATCATATTGTGTTTCAAAGTGATAGAATGTTAACCAAATCTCTTTCCTTTTCTTATAGCCTCTCCACATAATTTGCATGGAGCTCTGGTGCACATTGTACTTATCAATGTAACAAAAAATATTTCATGCACATTCTTGTTCTATTAAATCCTTAATATTTAAAATATAGTATTTTAGAATTCAAGAAAGCCAGTTTAAAAAACAAACTCAGATTTCTTTCATGCCCTTTTTTATTTCAATGTTCTCCAACTGTCCAAGTATAAATATTTGCATTTAATAGGCAATTTTTATGACAATCATGGGGATCTCTTAAAGAAAAAAAAAGAAAGACTGCAAATACTTTATTGCAGAAATCCTAACCATTTTTTATATAATTTGATAATTAACAGTAGGGGATACTACAAATGGACATTATAATATACAGCCACACAAAGACTGACAAGTAATACACAATTCAGAGGACCTCTAACAGTTCACTTTAAGGTAAACATTAACGAACAAGGAATTACATGAATGCGAACTCAGGTGCTACCATATTTTCAAAATGAGGGGAAATATTTGGCAAAAGTGATAAAGCACTATATACAAAATATACATTAAGATACATTTGTAAACAAGATAGCTAAATGTGCTTTAAAGAAAAAAAAATGAAAGGGTTTTCTCCCCCAGTACAAGTAACTGTAAACTATGAAATACTTCCCAGAGAACAACATTTTGATTTGGGGGTGCATTTGCATTCAGTTTTATTCCCAAAACACAGATTCAGACTATAAATGACAGGAATACCTGAAGAGTATTTTTCCTTTTCTGCTTGTTTTAAATAATTCATGAGTGGCAAATGAATCTACTACCACTCAATGAACATTTAGAAACTGTCTGCTGCTATCATTTTCTGAAGCTTATAAATATGAACAAATCCCACCTGATTTATTTCTTCCCCAAGGAAATGCATTTAGCACACTTGTAAAGATCTTATAAACAGTTCATAATTAGGTTATGCTTGGTTGGCTGTAGTTAGGAAACAGGAAAAATGCCCTAGAGGAGACTCAACTTTAAATGGACTTCTATAAAGTTATATAAAAAGGAAGAAAAATTAATGAATCCTCATTTTAACATTCTTGTCTTATCATAACCTTTGATGTTTTTAATCTAAGTTTCCAACCAAATCAAGCTTCCTTCAAATGTCATCCATTTAAACTTATGTCATGAATCATGAATTTAAAGTAAGGCTTAGGAAAACTAAAAAAAAAAAACATGCTCACATTCTAGCCCCAAATAGCTCCAACATGTTCTCCCCTTTTAAAAATGTTTTTCTTATTTTAAAAAATTAACTTCTTTTCTATACAAATAAATATCATGCTATGAAATGTTTACAGATACTTAATATACTTCAAATGTGAATCCTAGCATCACTTGCAGAAAAAAACAGCAAGTTTAATCTACAATGTAAGTCCCCAGCTAAGTATTTAAATGTTATTAGGTACTGAATATATTATCTAGATAAAATGATGGAAAATACACCCCTTCACCACTTTTGTCATAAACCAGCAAAGAAAACTGAACCACTAAATGACCAGATTTACCTGTCATGATAGCAAAGTTGAAATGTAGTCCTAAGAACATGTTTGCTTCTACATTAGTATCATATCAGAAAGGCCAAACACAGTTAATATGATCTGGATAAAGATGATTAGCATGCCATGAAGAAAAAGGAACATTTCCTGTTATTCCAAAACTGTCCTCTAGCAAGGAAGTTTTATGTGAGAAGACAATGGAAGTTCTTTCTGTTTCCTAACACCAACACCGAATAAACACAATCACTGTGCATTAAAGAACTTCAGTTTGTTCATTTAAACCAGTGCTTCTTAATCTTGGTAATTTTAAGATGTGTGGACTTCAACTTCCAATATTCCCCAGCAAGCATGAGTGGCCAGGGAATTTGGGAGTTGAAGTCCACACATCTTAAAATTACCAAGTTTAAGAAGCACTGGTTTAAATAAGGAAGTCTAGCTCACCAACAAAAGTATGAACCTGTAGGTCTTAAAACAATGCAGCTAAACTCATTAGAAAGCAGTAGATTTCTATATTGTTGGATTTTTATGGTGGATATACAAATCTAAACAAGAAAAAAATGATCTACTTTCACCCTCTCTTTAGAGCAATGCAATTGTGGGTTCAGTTTAGGCCTAAGCTTTAGCAATTCTGTTTCTTCTTTGATTATGGCAAATTGGTGGCAAAGCAGCAACTCTTAAAAAAGAGTAAACAATACAATCAGCAGCAGTTGGATACTTTAAATCAAAACAAACACACTAAGTATTTACAGTGAACTTGCCATGACCAGCCACAACCCCAGGCCCACTTTACCTCAAGTCTCTCAACTTGCAAAAGTATTTCTATACAAACACCATATGCTAACAGTTTAACCGGTAACATTTGGGAAGACATTTATGAAAGGGGAACAAAACTCGAGTCTTTATAGACTCTGCTTAAGTGGCACACATTTTTTTCTGAAACAAAATACTACAGTGCTGACTTTTGACGGAAGGGAGGACGGGGGAGGGGGGAGAGATACAGACAAGGAACTAGATTTTCATCCGAGATGTCCTATTTGCAAGCAACTACTAAGAGTTCTTTTTGTGAGGGCTGTGTCTTGAGGTGTCTTTTCCTCGTTTCTGCCGGGAAGAATCTTTGTCCAAGGAAAGTGCATTGAGAGAGTCATTTGTTGTCCCTGACTTTGGCAAATCTTTACCTACATTCTGTTTTCTTATAGCAGAAGATTGAGGCAGACTGGGGTCTCTTCCTTTTATGTCCATTGTGCTAGCAGAGTGAGACCTCTCCTGCCCTTTGGGCTTTCCCCCCCATTCAGAAGTAAGCATTTGCTCTTCTTTAGGGGGCGAAGTACAGCGAAAGTTCAATAGTGACACAGTTTCTGTTCTGCCATCTGCTGAGGAAAAAAAGCTGCTTTGCTTTTTGACTTCCTTGCAGCTCGCTTCAAGGGGTGGCGCTGCTGGTAGCACTTTAGCCTTTGAGGAAGGCAAAACAGGGGCTTTCTGTCTAGGTTCTGGGCAGCTGAATGAGCCATCCAAATGCTTTGTAGTGTTTCCAACCGTGCGACACGAATTCTGCAATGAGGTCAAGGAGGAATGTTTGGTTGGATTTGATTTACTCCCTTCTGCCAGTTGCTTTGGATTTGCCTGTCCTTTTCCTTTACAGTCCTGAAAGTTCTTGTTACCCGTGGCTGACTTTTCCACACCTTTTCCTCTGGCATCACAAGCAGAAACAGAAAGGCTGGAATCCAATTTCCTGCTGTCATTTTGAAAATAAAGTGCATCAGTATATTTCCTTCCTTCAGGTTGTTTTTCTGGAGAGACTGTTGGGTTACTGGAATCCTTATCTCCTTCTTTGTTCACCAAGGGACTCTCTTTCGTAGCAGATACCTTTGGCTTGTTCCGTAGATGGAATGGCTTTTGATCAACTGGATCTCTTAAGTTCGCTATCTCTTCCTTCTGAAAAAGCTTGGTATTCTCTGTCCCCTGACTTTTACTAAAAGATTTAAGCTGATTTTCAGCAATGATTCTATTGAGCTGGACTGGTGGTTCTGATCCACATGCTATAACCACATTCTGTTCTGCCTGTACCTGCGCATTATTTAGCTTTCTCTGAGAGCTTGAAGAATGCGAGAAAGAATCTAAAGTGATCTTAAATATGTTTTTCCCCTCCTTTCGAGAACCAGCCATATCCACTGCACCATTTTCTTTTTCTTTTACCTGTGTAGCTAATGGTTTGTATGCAAATTTTTCAGAGTGTTTTAATTTAGAGGAACAAGCATCAAGAACCTGCTTTGATTTAACAGTGCTATTCTCCATAGCAGGCCAGAGAGTTTCTTGATTGCTATAACACACAGGAGCATCTGCTGCAGATGGTCTGTTGAATGGTTCTTTTACTGCAGGAACATCAGAATTGCTACTTTGTGGCTTAGAAGCAAAATTAGGCTCCTTATCAGCAGTCGGAGGCTGTGAGTTTTTGGATTGCCTCTGCTCTTTTGATCCCAGGTCTCGGGGTTTATCCTTTTGCACAGTTGCAGCAGCCATTGTTTTTTCTATTTTAACTGAATTGAAACACTTTGGGGAAAGCAAAGCATTAGTTTTCAGTTTAGGCATGCCAAACTCATTTCCTGAAAATTCTCCAGTGATGTTTTCATCTTCCTTTGCAGGCTGTTTAAGCATATCTTTGACATCTTTGGGCTTCGTCTTGGAATTTGATGCTTGTACTTTTGCTGTACCACATGCTTGTAAATGAGCAGTTGAATCCAAAGTATACCTTTGACTGTGCTTAGCGTCTTGATTCGAAACCAAATCTGGAACAAAGTTCTTCACTAAGGAATCTACAGCCCTGTCATCATCAGTCTGTTCAGTTTTCATGTGGCTCTCCAAAACTTCTTTAACGTGCTTCTTCTCTTTTCGTTTGCCTTTTTCAGTATTTCCTTGTCCTTGAGTCGTTTTGCAAGTTATCAAAGCAGAATTCTGATTTTGGAAGCCATTACATTTCATATTGTTTGTACCAACCTGGATTGTCTCTTCTTTTTGGCAGGTCTCCCGTACAGAGGAGTCATCATTAGCACTGAGACTAGAGAGTGTTTTTCTTGACTGCTGTTCAACCATCACAGATGCTGCAGATGAATTCTGGGAATTTTTATTAGGCTTTGAACTCTGTAGCTCCAAAAGGTCAGATTTGTAGGTTCCGGATTGCTGGATAGTTGGTAGCACCTTCTGAGATAATGGCTCAACTTTCAGGTTGTTGTCACACTGGGGGAGTTGATCATTTTTAATACTCTGGTCATCTTGGAATGCACATGAAGACATTTCTGACTTTGAAGCCTGTGGCCCTGAAAGTAGAGCAATATCTAATGTACCTTCAATTGGTTTCAAGCAAGAAACAGACCTTCCTTCTAGCTTGTAATCTGAAGAACTCTTCCAGGCCAATGATTCTGTGGAGATCAGGGTTGATTTCTCCATGCCAGGTTCTGTTCTGCTGTTCAAGGTTTTGAGGGGAACAAAAGGAACAGAACTAATCTGAGCAGCATGAGCACTGCTGAGAAATGGTGGACCTTCAGCAGGTGAACTAGAACTCTGCATACTATTTATAGGCTTAGCTGAATTAAGCTGTTGGCACTCAAGTATGCTTGCTGCCAATTTGGGCTTTAGCACTGGACTGGAATTGTCATCACTTTCTTCGGAAGACATCTTCTTTCGAAAATAATCTATATTTGCAAGTTTACTATCTAATCTTTCAAATTTGACAAATTCTTTTGTTGACACATTTTTATCTACATTCCCTTCTTTTCCATTTGCCAACTTCTCGGATGAATGAGGCAGAACATCTAGCAATGTGCACGGAGGGGAAAGTCTTTTGAAATCATAAGACAAATGACTAAGTTCATTAAATGCAGGGCTATGACATGACATACATGCATCTGAAACACTGTATTCACTGGACTTCAAGTTTGCATTCTTCTGAAGGGTGTCTTTCAGTATGCCACCTGTGGACTGGGTCTCCAAAGCTGTAATTTTAACTTCAGAGTGATTTGATCTTTCCAAAGCTTTTTGAAACACTTTTTTGCTATCCTTGTCTTCCAGGCATGAGATAATAGGGTTTTCTGATTCACTGCAAAGCTCATGTACGGTGCTTGTTTTCTGCAAATATTCTTGTTTTTCTGCCAGATCTTGTTTTTTCACAACTATCTTGAACTTTAATTTTTCTCTGTCCAGTTCATCAACAGATTCTTGCCTGCCCAGTTTCCTGCAAAGGGGGCGTTTTAAACAGCCTTGCTCTGCAGGCCTCACTCGTGTGACCGAAGGAGATTCCAACGCATTCTCCTCCAGACTCTGAAGGGTTATGTCACGCTGGGATGCTTCTCTATTAACCTCCTCCTGAGTTACTTCCAAGCTGTGTTTGCGTGAGCATAAGTGCTTCTTATCAGTGCCATAAGAAGGGGCAAGTTTTTCTTCCGACTGAACCCTTTTGAGCAGAGGAGATCTTGGTGGCTCTGCACTCTTAGGTCTGACAATATGTCTTACAATAGTGGGAGGAGAATGCATTTTACTGGGGAAAGCCTGAGCTATTTTTGCATTTCCTATTGAATGACCCAGTAAGGGTGATGGAGATCGCTGAGGAGAGGTTGGCTGAGGTGTTGGAGACGGAGTCCTCGCCAAGGGTGAAAGGGGGATACTGCCAGCTGATTTGCGCCGTCCAGATCTGTATCTTGATCCTCCAAGCTTGGGTCCTAAACCATGGAGTGTGCTGGGTCTAATATGACCAGAGCCAGCTGGAGAATTGGGTGCACTTGAACTTGGAGAACTACTTTGGGAAGAATTTGTTCCTAGGGAAAAACAAAAACAACACATAAAATGATAAGTTCTTCATTTTAATATTTAGAAACTATAAGAGGACACATTATTTTCAGAATACAATCTACAGATCATGAAAAAACGATTGCCAAGTCTGATACAGACTAAATATTATCAGAGATCATATTTCTCTAGCCTGAGAAGTTTTATGTTCATATAGCCACACAAAAAATTTCATTAAAATAAGCTCACCTTCACACTAACTCTGGGATTAGTGTCTGAGGAACGTTTCATTTTTTTTCATTGAGAATCTTTCATCACCTTTTCCTTACCTGAGGGAAAATCAGGGGTGGAACGAAGGCTTGGTGTTGGTGATCGGGGAGACAAGCTATGAGTTGGAGAACCCGGTAAGCTCTCTCCTGACGATAATGATCGATTCAGACAGGAGAAACTCCGACTTGTATGAAGAAGAGGTGATGGTTGCTTAGCCAGCTTTTTGAAAAGAGATCTCCTCCTAATGTGAAAACAAAAAAAGTTCAGTAAAATCCCAACATCTAAAGCAATAATCAGAAAGTTATAACAACATTTCTCTTAGTAGTTAAAAACTTACCAATGTTTTACTTGACATTGCAGTTAGATGATTAGGCACTTAAGTTGTAAATCAAAGGTATTGTTAAAATCTATAAACTAAGAAAGATAATTTCCAATATTCTATTCTGGATATTTGGGATAATGCTCAGATAAAAAGTGGTATCTATCTATCTATCTATCTACCTATCTATCGCCCATCTCACCGAATGATTCTATGCAGTTTACAATTAGCAATAATAATAGCACTTAAAAGCTATATAAGCTGTGGTGGCACAGTGGTTAGAATGCAGTTCTGCAGGTTACTTTTGCTGGCTGCCTGCAGTTTGGCAGATCGAATCTTACCAGGCTCAAGGTTGACTCAGCCTTCCATTCTTCGGAGGTGGGTAAAATGAGGACCAGATTGTTGGGGGCAATATGTTGACTCTCTAAGCTGCTTAGGGAAGGCTGTAAAAGCACTGTGAAGCAGTATGTAAGACTAAGTGCTATTGCTATAGGCTAAACACTTTTTAAAGAAACCCTAACTAACCAAAACCTTAATTTCTGAAAAACTCTTGAAAGGAAGATCTGCTTTAAAAAAGGAAAAAGAAAAATCCCACTGCCCCCCCCCCTATTATTTACATGTAAATACAGAAAGTAAGGCTCACCACCCCAGCAACTTTCTACTAGGTTTACGCTTATAAAAAGCACAATCTTAAATTATTCTAACGAAATGCTATGATTAAATAGGATTTTAAGAGATCTTGTAAAATATGAGTAATGAATCAATAGCCTTTGAGGCAATATTTAATGTTAGTAAGATTAAGAAAAATTGGAAATCTTGAATGAAAATACTATTTAAAAAGATACATCTAACATAAAGAAGTACATATTAAACAAATGTTACAAATTTACTCTTTATTAAGGAATCACAACTCACCTTTCCAAGCTCTCCTTCTTTTTTGTTTTCTTACTCCGTCTAACCATTCGGCCTCTATAGCTATTCTTTCTAGCTGGTCCTGTTTTTATTGAGGTATTTTCAAATGGGGTAGTAGTAATTGACACTTTATTGCCACTCTGTCAAATAAGAAAACAGGATCAGGCAATATGGTAATAATATTGTTGTTCCTAAACCCCCTAGGTATGCCTAAATATCTTTTTATAATGTGGTCATAGAGTGCAAATATCCTCTAGTTCGTTTGTTTTTTTAAGCATTTTCTGATGATCTTTAAGAATTAGCTACCTGCAACAGTGTTTTTGGCCTCAGGGTGTTAACCAGAGCTTTGGGGTGTATAAACATTTAACCAATTTGGGATAAATTGAGTGAAAGGAATAGCAAATTAGGTAATATTAACCTGGGTATTCCCCAAAAGTATGTATCACAACCATTTATATTCATATAGATTATATTCACACAACCTCATCCAGTTCAGAAAGACTGAAATAAGCTATATAATCCTGTCAACAAATGGTCAATGCCAGAATATATACATTGCTTAGGCAGGGCAATAGATTAATATCACACACTACACATTCTGTATAAACTTATATATATAGCCTGTAGTGCATTAGCAAAATTGTGCAGTACAATTACTTAAAATAGATTTATTTATAACGTCATGCATGTTAATCCCTCTAAAATTAAATCATGGTAAAAAAATTCTGATGTTTTTTACAGCAAAATATTTTTAAATGACTTTATAAAAATCCACTTCCTAAAACTCTTTCATTGTGCCTTTCATTTCAATTTACAAAAAGAAAGCTATTTTTTTAAAAAAACCCTCCTCAAATTATTTGAATTCACACACTTTGGGTAATATTTATTTATTTATTTGATTTATATACCGCCCCCTCTCCCTAGGGACTCGGGGCAGTGCACAGCCAATAAAAAACATAGATACATAAATGACAATTTAAAATCCCGTTTAAAATAATTAAATGACAGCTGTCTATTAAAACATTATCATATAAAATTTAAATTCAATTAAAATCAGTTAAAAATAATATTAAACAATTAAAAATATAACAATTTAAAATAATTTAGTTTAAAATTAATTCAATTAAAATTAAAATTAAATTTAAATTAAAACCCCTAGGTATCAAGCCAGGCTGGCTCACTGAAATAAATGGGTCTTCAGGGCACGTCGGAAGCACCGGAGATCCCTAATAGTGCGAATCTCCAGAGGGAGTTCATTCCACAGGGAGGATGCTGCCATAGAGAAGGCCCGTACCCTCGGGGCTGTCAGACGACACTGTCCCGACAATGGAACCCTGAGGAGGCCAACCCTATGGGAGCGCACTGGTCGACTGGAGGCTAATGGTGGCAACAGGCGGTCCCGTTAAGTACCCGGGTCCCAAGCCATGGAGCGCTTTAAAGGTAAACACTAACACCTTGAACTGCACCCGAAAGGCCACAGGAAGCCAGTGCACTCGTGCAGGAAAGGTGCAACGTGGGAGCTCCTAGGTGCTCCCATAATTACCCGCGCGGCTGCATTCTGGACTAGCTTCAGCCTCCGGATGCTTTTCAAGGGGAGCCCCATGTAGAGAGCATTGGCATAATCCAGACGGGAAGTTACCAGGGCAAAAGTGACCGTGTGAAGAGCGCCCCGATCCAGAAAGGGTCGCAACTGGGCAATCCTATGGACTTGGTAAAAGGCCCTCCTGGAGACGGCTGCGATATGATCGTCCAACGACAGCTGTACATCCAGGAGGACGCCCAAATTGCAAGCTCCTTCCGTGGGGGATAGAGTTCCCCCCCCCACGGCCAGCGATAATTTGAGCTGGCTGTATCTGGGCGCAGGAAACCACAGCCACTCAGTCTTGGCTGGATTGAGCTGAAGCCTGTTATGACCCATCCAACTCCGCACGGCCTCCAGACAACGGCTCATCACTTTGATGGCTTCGTTGGGGTGGCCTGGGGTGTAAATATACAGCTGAGTATTATCTGCATATTGATGAAAGCTCACCCCAAAGCCACAGATGATCTTCCCCCAGCGGCTTCATATAGATGTTAAACAGGAGGGCGAGAGAACCAACCCCTGAGGAACCCATCATATTAGGGGCTTCGGGGTCAATCTCTGCCCCCCTGCCAGCACAAATTGTGAGCGGCCGGAAAGGAAGGAGAACCATCGTAACACGGTGCCTCCCACTCCTAACCCCCCCAGCCGCCGCAACAAGATACTGTGGTTGACAGTATCGAAAGCCGCTGAGAGATCTAATAGGACCAGGACAGAGGAGCAGCCCCTGTCCCACGCCCTCCAGAGATCATCCACCAACACGACCAAAGCGGTCTCTGTGCTGAAACCGGGCCTGAAACCCGACTGGAGAGGATCCAAATATACCGTATCATCCAGATGCTGGGGAAGCTGATGTGCCACCACGGTCTCAACAGCCTTCGCTAGGAAGGGAAGGTTGGAGACCGGTCGGTAACTAGACAGCAGGGCTGGGTCCAGGGAAGGCTTCTTGAGGAGGGGCCTCACCACCGCCCCTTTCAGGGCGGGAGGTAAAGAACCCTCTCTCAAAGAAGCATTAATGACCCCCTGGAACCAGCCCCGCGTCACCTCCCGGGTAGCTAATACCAACCAGGAGGGGCATGGATCTATATATGGATTATACAGTGGTAACAAGATATGACATTTTCCTCTATTGTGAGAAAAACAATTAAAAGTGGTATCTAATCCTTGTGAGAGAAAAAAAATGGTCTTAATGATACACTCTGAAGGCCCACTTTGTTCCATCAGTTGCTGGATTGAAGCTGACAAATTATACACAGTGATAGAATTGTGGAAGGCAGTTTTTCAGATAAAGCTAATTATCTTTTAGAAAAACAATAAAAAAAGGTTTTGCTTGAAAATTTCAGTCTCTCCAAAGTATAAAGGCAACAGTATGCTTAATGCATGCTTGACAGTAACATGAAGGAGACCTGAGTTCACTTGAAAAGACTGGCTGCTGGAGGCTTCCTTTAGTATATCATTACTATTTATCAGGTGTTATCGGAAAAACTTGAAAGAGGACGAAATATAATTACACAGTTCAGGGGATAGCTAATTGCAAGGAGTGCTTTATTTTATATCATTACATTTCTGCCATTTTTCTCTTCATTAACTTGGGAGTACATCTCCACCCATTCCGCCAGGTTGCCTCCCTGGATGCCTCCTCTAGCTCTGAGAGGAATATCCAAGGCCTCTGTTTTCATGATATGTAAGTGATTTTATTAACCATTTTCCATTTGATTACCCAAATGCATATGGTTCAGAATCACTACCAGGTACTCTGGACAAATAAAGGAAGGTCTTTTAAATTATTTATAGACCTCTTAAAAAAAGATAAATATAAACAAACACACCCAATTTAAACAAAAAACAAATTGAAAGGAATTGAAATGAGTGAAAGGGTGAAGAGTGAACTCTTAATCAAAGTAGGATTTTTCTGAAGCAGACTGTAGTCTCTAATCCCTCCAAAGTTTACTGAATCAAAATTTGAAGTGGGGGGTGGGTGGAGACACAGAAACACAACATTCAGATGACTTGGTTAACTAACTGGATCATGGAGTATATATAGCGTGTCATATGAAGAGGAATACTGGGTCATATGAAATCTAATCTTATTTGAGACATGTCCCGAGTCAGCATGTTATTTAACTGGCTAACTGGAAAGTGTTTGCTCTTCCCTTTCTTTGGTTGAAATGAAGCTTTGATTACAAAATTTATTTGGTCATTCCCTCTGTGTGGTCATCAGAGTTTTCATCCTCTCCAAAGGCAGAATAGGTGTCAGTCTTGTGAAAGAGACCAGACAGAAAGCATAGGCCAGATGAGTTAATACTGCTTTATTCTGTTAACGGTAACAGAATCTTGCAAGTCTGAAAGTATGTTCCTCCCTTCCCATCCCCTTTATAGCCCATGAAACTAGCGAGGGTCCTGTGTTGATTCCCCCTGGATGCCTCCCCAAATATTTCTCTAGATGTCAGCTCGGGGGAAGATGAACCAGTTCCTGGCACCTCAGAAGCTGAGTGAATTGATGGCTCTGATCTGTCAGGAATTTGGCTGAGGGTCCTGTGGGGAAAGCATGACGCTGCAGTCAGTGAGTAGGAGGAGGAACTGCCTTCTGTAACTGATCCGAGAACATGTAGGGCAGAAAAAAGGCAGGAGAAGAGAAAGCCAGAATACTTGCGAGGAGAAAGCCTCACACTTCTTGACGAGCTGCATCGGAAGCTGGCTTTTTGGCACGGCAGACAGATGGAGGTGACGCTGGAAACAACAAGTTTGTTTTCTAGCTGTGTCTTTTCTGGTTGTTATATACTGCCTCACTTTGGATCAACACCATGCCTTAACTTGGATTGTGACTTGGAAACTCTGGACGTTTCTTACCTTGTGAATTCTACTGTGTTGTGGATTTAAGTTTGCCTGGTGGACTTATTTTGACTGAGAAACTTTCCCATGCCTTGTGGAATCTTTGACATTGCTCTGTGGACTAGCACTGGCCTACTTGTGGCTGGACTTAAGTGGGACAGTCTGGGGTTTTGGTGAAGGGAATTGCTGGGGAATATTAATAAACTCACTAAACCACAGCTATATGCATGTGTGAGTGAGCAGGACAGCAAAGGTATCTTCTGAGTCACTTATCCTGCCCACATTCCTGCTCTGGGCTAAGCTGCCGTTTGTCTGACCATTACTTTGGCAATGTCTCTTCTCCATGTCTCCCAAGGTCATTTTCAGATACTGTTACAATCAGGGAAAAATGAAAAGGGACAAAAATGTCTTCAAACTTTGATGTAGAGCAAAACACTAACAACCACCCCTTTAATTTATATGTACTATTAGATTCCAAGTCCCTTTATAATTTGCTGAAGTTTTGCAAATTAATAGTCAATGTTAATACTCCAACTTAAATAAATTATTTGCAATAAAATATAAAAACATATATTAATTAACACTTGTCTTCAATACATTAATTGCCAGCTATAAAGTCATGCTTCAGAGTTAGAAACATGTAACTATCCTAGTGGAAATAAGTTGTCCACTGAGTTGATAAACCAATATATATTATTGCTATATAACTGGTTAGTATATGCTGAATTATACAGTAAATTCACTGTGGGGAAAAAAGAATGAATGATAGAATGTACAGCATTAGAGACAGATTTTCATCAGATTATTATACCTTTAATAACAGTTCTATGACTTCAGTGTGAACAAGTCCATGCACTGGCTCTCCATTAATATGTGTAATGAGATCACCAGCCTTCAACCCAGCGTGATAGGCTGGACTTCCCTCTTCAATGTTCTAGAAAGTAAAAGAAAATGCATAAGCTCAAGTATATTTATCATAAAAGTATAATTCAGTAGCTTTTGGGTTTATCAAGAAACAAAATAGATTACTTTGTTGTTGTTCTACATGCCAAAGGCAGAGAGTCAATCACAAAAACATATTCCATCACATTCATAATATAAACAGTTCTGCTCTTTAATATCACTGAACGTTAAAGATTAATTGTTAATGTTAAATTTTCTGCCTGTTATGTGGCACAGTTTTCATTTCAAAATTTCTACATTCCAAATCATCACATTATGAACTATCATAAGAGGAAAATTTGGGGAAACTAAGGGTAGTGCTAACCAGTCTGGGTTGGTGACAGCACAATTAAATGTTGTAAAGTAGACAAAGTCATTTTACAAGTATATGCAAATCCAAGATTTCCTATTGATGGTGTGGAGTTGTTGTTTCATTTAAAATTACTGTTGCATTTTCAAGACAAGGATATCTCATTACAGCTTGGTTATTTAATGTATTTACAGATAAAAGAATGTTTGTGCAGAAATTAGAGGAATGTTGATTGGAGAGATATGCATGAGTACCTTTTGATGGAGATGATGCCATGTTGTTGGCTGAGAACCTGAAAGATTTGCAGCAAATGTTAGATATACTGCATGATGCAAGAATATGCATCTAAAAATTAATGTATCAAAGACCTAGGAAGTTATGTTTGGTGGGGAAAATGGAGTGAACAACTGAAAATTATATATAAATGGTGAAAATCTATAGCAGAAAGATGAATTTGTGTTCTTTAATAGAGCAGTTACTAAAGATGGAAAAATGGATGAAAAAATTTTCTGACACATACATTCTGATACAGCAGTGTATGTTGTGTTATGAGGAATGTTTGCAAAAGGAAAGAACAATGGCTATGCATAACCGGATGCTTCTGCCTGCTTTATTATATACAAGTGAAATTTAGAAGAAATGTAAGAGGTGAATGCACAGGGAATGTGTCTTTAAAAATGTCTCTTTAAAAAGAAATGTGTGGAATAAAACAAGAAAAGATCTGGTTAAGAACAGATAGATGAGAAATTAATGTGGATTGAATATAAAAATGAGTGGTCATTACAGATAGTCCTCATTTATTGATCACAATTGAGACTGGCAATTTTGTCATTAAGTGAAGTGGTTGCTAAGTGAAGCTGCAATTGATCTTATGATCTTACTTCATTTGCTTTACAAATCTGTGAAGGTAATAAATAAAAGGATCATTCAAAATGACTTTTTATCACTATTATAACAGTTGCTAAATGAGATAATTACTAAATGAGGATCACCTGTTTTAAGGAAGAATGCTGAGGTAGTTTGCTCATATAGAAAATATGAATGAAATATGAATGAAAACTGGAATCAATTTGAACCAATATGTGAAGATAAAGTGGACAGTTGAGAGGAAGAGGAAAGAAAGTCACAGCTGTATTAATTTAAAAAAGAGGGGACTCAGACAGCAGCATAAGGCTGTGGCCGCGAGATTCCCCTCCCCATTAGTATTGGGTTCTGATAAGGGGAATGATTCAACTTCTTTTGTTAATTAAATACTGCCATAGCAAGAAATTGCAAGACATTGGTCTTCTAAAGCAAATACTAATTTTAATGCCATTTACATTTTGGGCTGGATTGGTAAATCGATTTACTAGAAAACTAAACTTTGTTCCTGAAGATTTTAATTTTGAATTTCATCTTGATGCAGACAAAATGAAAAGGGGACATTGACTGAGAGATTAGAGAACCCAAACTTGGAACTGGCCCACAAGATACGTTATTCTGAAGCTATTTTTCATTTCAATAAGCCTAAACAAGGTAAGAATCTCTATACATTTCCCTCCTTTAAGTTTAAAGATTCTATTTTAAATGGTTAGGGCTAGTTTGCCTTTAGTTATATTTCTAATTCAGACTAAATCAGTGACTCTCAAAGTGAGTTCTGGAGAACTCTGGGTTTCCCCAAAAGCTTTCCAGGGGATCTATGAATATTTTAAATATTTTGAAGTTTTTCAGTTTTCATATTAATATAGTCAATATTGACAGATATTTGGGGTTTTCAATCATTTTTAAGAATGTAAAGAGGAACTGAACCAAAATGATTCAGCACAGCTGGATTACTTATTATATTAAGTTATAACAGTTTTCCATTTATTAAACTACACTAAATTATGTATCTCATTTAAGCGTAACCTACAAATAAATTAATCAAGTACAAGAGATTGTAAATTTTACCCAAATAATGTGATGAACGGTGTAGATGTCGCTATCACCCACATACACACGGATTGCTCGGATAGTGAATCCATACTTTTTGCCTGAAGTATGAATTATGATGGGCTGGTGGGGACTTGCAGGAGCAGTTGATGAGTCACGACTTGGAGAAGAATCTCTGGAAGATGAAGGATCTGAAGATATGGAATGGGGGGACATTGGACTTCCCAAAGGCGACACCCCAAATATATCTGAAAAAAAAAAACCACGGTCTTCTGTTTAGCTGTATATTCAGTTTCATACATATATGTTAATATATTATGTTATCATATTCACAGCTCTGCTGTTTAAGAAGTATCTGCCACTAAGCCACTACTCCATTCCAAAATATTTCTCTTTTTTCTGATGGAAAAAATGATCAACCTACAGGTTTATGTTTTTTATACAATGTTTACAACAATGTTTTTTTGTTAAAAACTGAAGCTGGAATATGTTCCTACTCTTACAAACTATATAATATACCCATTGCAGAAGATTATTTTATGGTTAAAACAAAAGTAGAGAAACATGGGATAGATAAGTTTCATTCTAACTCCTCACCAGCCAAGTCTTATAGGACTAGTGCAGTCCATAGAAATACACTTCTGTATTTCTTTCTGGGTAACAATGTAATGTGACGAGCGTGTTTTCTTTTTCTTTTCTTTTTGCTTTCCTCTCATGTTGCATGTGTTCACTGGATAGCTTTCAGAAATTATCTGAACTGTCCATACTTTCATTTCTTCCATTTATCTGATTCATCTGCATTGGTAATGGCAGCAGATGCGCTGATCTGGATAACAAGTCCAGAAGATAAAAAGCAAGATGGCTTCAAATGGACCAATCCTTAGCATTCCAAAGCCACTGTCTACCTGCCTTTCTCGTGGATCAGATCCAGCCACTGTTTAAATCAAAATTCCTTCTGCTGATAGCAAATATTTACCAGATAATGCAACCTCTTTTAGAAGAAGATAACAATATGTTGCATAGGAAACAGTGGTGGGATTCAAATAATTTAACAACCGGTTCTCTGCCCTAATGACCAGATGAACCATCAGTTCTCCGAACTGCTTAGAAACTTAACAACCGGTTCCAGTGAATAGGTGCGATCCCATCTCTGATAGGGAACAGTAATTATTATTAAATATTCAGTGTAGACGCCATGCAAAATCTTTAAAAAGCATGATTCATTTTAACACAAGTTGAAGATGCATTGCTTAAAAGAGAAAAAAAAAAGCATTAATTTCATCGTTAAAAATAGTATCTACCTCCTGGAATCATAAGGGACAGAGCACTGGCTGAGAGAGACTTTGTAACTTTTCCACATATTTTCTTTTTTTCTGTAGTTTCTAATCGCTGACGAGCCATATGAGATGCTTGTTCACTAGATGGCTTTGAAAAATTATCTGTGCTGTCCACACTTTCACTTCTTCCGTTTATCTGATCCAAGTGCTCTGAAAAACTACCAGCTGCACGAAATAAAAGAATCACCACATTAAATCAAGATTTGGGAGGAAGTCAAACAATAAAATGAGGATTTATTTTTGTGGTACAATGTCATGCAATAAAATTCTAGAACAAGCACCTGCAAGAATTATTAATCATCATTTTGGGATGAGGACCAAGCATTAATATTAACTTCTTTGTCCTTCCTTGCACTAAACTTCCCATGTTTTCCTTATTTTAATAACTGGTAATTTTCACAACCCTGCTTAAAGTTGTCGGATTAGCCTGCTACAATTTTTTGAAATACAGCGTAAAACATACCAAAAGTCCTTTTTCCAGAAGACAATTGGATTTCTTGATTTTTTTTCCTTTGAAAATGTTTCTCTTCTTATCCAAAAATCTTCTTCAGTTCTGATGTGAAACATTTTCAAAGAAAAAAAAACCAAGAAAGTTCAGTTGTCTTTTGGAAAGATATGACATCTATGACATCTCCATAAACATTTATAGCATAAAACCAAAAGAGCTCATATGAAAGTTAGAGCTCATATGAAAGAGGAAAGATTATCAGACCAAAGCTGATTATTTCTGTATGCTTATAAAATACAATTCTAGGCAAAGAATATTGCTTGTTATTAAACAATATAGAAAACTGAGGTGAGAAAGGAGTGGTAGTAGAAACATTGGAGAAAAGTGATCACCTAATGCTGGAGCTTTCTGACTTTAAATTAAACTAAGCTGAGTGTAGTCAAACATGAGCCATGGACTTTAAAAAAGTTAATATGAATTTCTCAGGAATAGGACTTACAAGATTACTCATATACAATTTTTATTAGATAATTTCATTAACAGATTATAGGAATGATACTGTATAGATATATCTTGATTTCAGCAAAGCATTTATGCTAATATCCTCCATGATATTTTACTCAGCAAGCTAGACAAATAAGGATTAGCTAATATAACAAGGAACCTCGGTGGCACAGTGGTTAAAGTGCAGTACTGCAGTATAGCTGTAGTTCTGCTGTCTGCTGGTTCAAATCTCACCATCCTTCCAGTGGGTAAAATGAGGACCCAGATTGTTGGGGGCAATATCCTGACTCTGTAAACTACTGAGAGAATTGTGAAGCGGTATATAAGTCTAACTGCTATTGCTATATGTACATATCTAATCAAAAGATTGTGGAGTCCTTTGTGCTCTCTGAGCTTGGCTGTTTGCTATAGACATTTTATCACCAGTCTAAGTAACATCTTCAGTGCTAGATCAGGGCTTCAGCCTTCAGGGCTAGCATTGAAGATGCTATTTGGTAATGACACCTCTTCAAACAATCAAGCTCAGACAGCACCAAGGACTCCACAGTTTAACCATGGGCTACATATATTTTTTTCGATTAGTATCGAATGATTGTATCTTGGTCTATTGATGCTTACAAGAGACAAGAGTGTTATATATTTTTATATCTCTGAAGGATGAGACCATGATCTTGTCACTCTGAATCACATTAGATTTTTTTTATTCTTCATTAAAACTAGATGTTAAGGAAAGGGTGAGGGGTACAATGAACAGCAGAGTATAGAAAATGTTAGTTCTTTTGTTGTTTTACTAGATTTTCCTACTGTTACAAATATCCTTTTAAAAAGTTGATATAAATACTGACAGAACTTTCTTCTTATAACTGAATCAAAGGTGGGGGGTTTTTTTGGCAACAAAAGGGGCAAGAGATAAAAGAAATTTGCGTTCATTCCCTGTATGTTGTGATATAAAGAAAATGATCCAATGTGCTCATCTGAATAACACATTTCACACCATCGAGCAGCTGAAAAATTCAAGATAACTTGTAACTATAGCCCGCTCAATAGTTAGACCTAAGAAAAGCCATTTCTACATATTATGCATCATACCTGAGAGTGTAGAATTACTAATTGTGCTTGCTGGAGTCGTTACATCTACTTCATCTTGAACAGTTTCTTCACTTACAAACACAGTCTTTTCTTGAACTTTATGAGATCCAACAGAACAGAGTAATTCCTCTGAATCTCCTTCAGCTGATATAGCTAATTTTGGAAGTAACCCTGAACTGTGGCGTTGCTTAACACTTTCAGTATCCGAAGAAGCTGATGTAGATATCTGTTGCCTATATTTAAAATGATATCTCATAATGTCAACACACACTAAACATACATAAGTTCACAAATGTTACACAGTAATCAAATATTATTAATATTACTTACATATCAGAATATTCTGAGCTCCAGCATGAAGATTCTGAAGATGTTAGTGTCACATTTGTTGTTCCTTCTATTGTACTCTCCTTTTCTTCAGTTTGAATTGTGACTCGATCTATACTACTAAAAACCTGTGTGCAGGGATTGGAGATGAGGACAAAATAATGAAAAGTTAACAATTACTTGTATCAAACAGAACTTCAGAAAAGTATGCAATACGCTTCAAATATTTCAAATGAAAGTGTGTACAATCTATGTTTACTTTCAAATGAGGAAGAAATATATCATGGGGATTGTCTGGGTCATTCTAAGTAGCTCACAATATAGTCAAAGTGAAATTCAGATTATTTTGGTTGTTTCTGGTTTTGGCAAACAAAACAGATGAGTAATGCGAAGCTCCTGCTCCTTCATCCTTCCTTTCTTTCTTGCATACCTGTTTACCAACTTGCCTGCAACCACCTTGAATACAAACAGAGCATATAATGGATATAAAAATTTTTCATCGGAGCACCCCAGGGCTGCATCCTGAGCCCCCTGCTGTATTCCCTATACACATACGACTGCACAGCCACTACTAACTCCACCACCATCATCAAGTTTGCTGATGACACCGTCGTGGTGGGCCTGATCTCTGACAACAATGAGACAGCCTACCTAGAAGAGATCACAAACCTAGAGAACTGGTGTCAGAAAAACAACTTCCTTCTTAATGTCAGCAAAACAAAGGAATTGGTAGTGGACTTCAGTGCAAAACAGGAAAGGAAATACCCAGCCATCAATGGAAGCCTGGTAGAGAGAGTGGACTACCTCAGTGTGCACATCTCAAAGAACCTGTCATGGATCTTCCACATCAACACCATGGTAAAAAAGGCCCGACAACATCTCTACCATCTCAGACACCTGAGAGACTTCAGACTTCCACTGAAGGTGCTTACGAACTTCTATTCCTGACAGGCAACATCACAACCTGGTTTGGGAATAACACCATGCAGAACAGACGAGCACTACAGAGGGTGGTACGCTCAGCTGAGCGCATCATCTGCACCAAGCTTCCCGAGCTGCACTCCATCTACAACAAACGTTGCTGGACTAAAGCTAAGAAGACAGCAAAGGACTCCAGCCACCCCAACAATAGACTGTTTACCACAATGCGGTCAGGAAAGCGTTTTCTCTCTCTGAAGGCCAACACAGAGAGAATGAGAAAAAGCTTCTTTCCACAGGCAATACGGACACTAAACCAGGAACCACAAGAACACTCAGGACTATAATAGGAACCACGATTGTATCTCATTCCCACCTTCCCAACTATCCCTAACTTATTTCCTACCCTATCCTCCCATTTTGCCTTAACTTATTCGCGGTCGCGGGCAGTCGCATAAGCATTTCACTGCATGTTGTACCATGTATGACTGTGTATGTGACCAATAAATTTGAATTTGAAAAAGCCTAGATACTTCTATTAAAATTCCAGGTTTTTGAGGTGTAAAAAAATCAGATCAAGATAAATAATTTTAGAATTTTTTCCACCTTTAATACAACATATAAGCTGACAATTCAATTGAAAAACAAATGGAAATCTTTTGGAAGAAAAATTAAAAAAACACGATAATGTTTGGATGAGAGAAACAGGGAGTCCGTCTGAATGAATTTACTCACAACAATCCAAGAGAGTGTTATAGCAGCACATCAAGTTTGTTGCAATTCCATATCAATTGCAAACTCACTGTAAACTTTACTTTAAACCCTCCTCCTCAACAGCTTCATTCGGTATAAGAAAAATGCATTTCATGGTAATAATATTGGCATCCTACTGATTCCTTGAGCTGCTGGGAACAAATTTTGTTGTCCTATGAGGATATGCACAGGTGGCTACTGAGGATGACAAATGGCTTGTGTGCCATGAGTTGCTCACCCATATTTACACACTGAATCCATAAATTTATATGCAAAATTATTTTGTGATCATTTAAAATTATACTTTTGTATTTTGTGTATTTGCTAGCAAAATATTTAAATACTAACTTTTGAAAATCGATGTGAACTTGAAGAAAACTGCCTTATCTCCAAATTAAAGTCTTCATCATTTGTATCTTCTTCCTCTTCTTCTTCATATGTTTCCTAGTAATCCAAATTGTCCTGGCTGTCTTCCTCTTCCTCTTCCATCAGTTTCACATATTTTAAAAT